>CM075808.1:110907442-110934442 GCA_037975025.1 Excoecaria agallocha
GAAGGAATAATTCTGATAATGTATTATATTGTTGTAAATGTATTGTGCAAAAGATTTAAAATGTATGTATGAACTAAATTGTAAATGTACTTTAAATATATGATGTCAATTGTATCAATGTTTTTTTATGCAAGTAATTTAATAGAATAATATGTAAAGATAAGGTAATAAGAGCGGGCATTACAAACGCTCGTGGTCACATGGCCTATTTGAGCTGAAGGGGCTCATGGCGAAACTGCCTGTGAGCTCAGAGGGAGCATTCATGGCGAAACGTGCTTGTGAGCTCGGATGAGGTGCTCGTGGTGAAACATGCCTGTGAGCTCTTATGAGGTACTCATGGGGAAACATACATATGGGCTCAGATGAACCTGCTCGTGGCGAATCTGCCAATTTAAGCAATTGATGATATTTTTTAAAGTTAAAAATGTTCTATGAGTGGGGAAATATGTTTCCAACCATATCTTTAAGTCAGTAAGCTCCAAAATTCACCACTTCATGTACTTCGAATGGACCTATCCAATTGGAGCTTAGCTTGCTAACCCATGCCACATTCTGGGCTTTAATGGCCTTCTTCAAAACCAACTCACCAATACACAAAGTTCTAGGCTTTAGCTTGTGATTGTGATACGATGCCATTCGCTATGTATAAGCAACTGCTCGGATCTGGGCGTGTCCCCTTTTTTCTTCAAGTAAATCTAAATAATACAACAATGACTCTTTGTTTATTTCTTCATTGTGTTGCTCGGTCTTTGGGCTTGGCATTCCTATCTTACATGGGATAACGACTTCCACGCCATAAGTCAAAGAGAAAGGAGTGGCTCATATTGCTGACCGAGGTAATGTTCGATAAGCCCACAGTACGTTGTTCAGCTCAACGAAACAGAGGCCTTTGGCTTCATCAATTCTCTTCTTCAAGCCCATCAGGATCATTCTATTGGTTACCTCGGTCATTCCGTTTGACTGGGGATGGTAAATTGATGTAAACCTGAGCTGAATGTGCAATTCTTTATAGAAATTCTTGAAAGATTGACAATCGAACTATTTTCCATTGTCAGTAATGAAAGTGTGGGGGATACTGAACCTAGTTATGATTAACATCTAGGCAAACTTGATTATATTTGCCGGAGTGATGGATGTCAAGGGCTCGATTTTAACCCATTTGGTGAAATGATCTACTGCTTCTACTAAGAACTTCTTTTGTTCTGTGACCAACGGAAAAAGCCCAAGTATGTCTATCCCCTATTGCGCGAAAGGCCACAGGATATATATTAGGGTTTGTCGGACTGATCCCTGGTGGATTATTTTCTCAAAGCGCTAACATTTATCACACTTTTTTACTAACTCCTTCGCATTTGCCTCAATTCTTGACCAGTAGTATCCCTGCAAAAGAGCTTTTCGAGCTATTGTTTGAGCCCCTTCATATGCACTGCAGATGCCTTTATAAATTTCTCTTAGCACATAGTTGCCTTCTTTCAAGTTTAAACACAGTGACCAAGGGTGTGAATAGAAACTTCAACATATCTTCTCGTCTAGAACAGAGTACACACTGGCCTGCTGAACTATCTTTCTAGCTTTTACTTGATTGTTTGGGAGGGCATCTGTTTCAAAGAATTGGTAGATTGGTAATTGCCACCCGACCATTTGCTCATTCATTTGAACTGAGTATGTTTCGTAAGACGGTTGGGCAATGATGGCCTAAATTATATCATATGACTGTACTGTGTTGTTTGAAGATGCCTGTATGGCCAATGAGTCGGCCCTTTTATTCTCTCCTCATGGCATTTGTTCGATTGTCAACGAGTTTTCACCTTTTTTTAGTTGAGCCAGCATGGTAGATACCAGGTCTCGATACTTCATCATTGCTTATTTTTTGGCCTCGAACTTTCTTGACAACTAATTAATGACCAACTGAGAGTCATAATGGATTAATAAAGAGTCAAATTTTACCTCAAGGGCGAGCTGCAACCCAAAATAGAGTGCTTCATATTCTGCCACATTATTGGACACCGAAAAAGATATTCAGGTCATTCCTCATATAAAGATTCGACCCAGACTAGATAGTATAACTTCGATGTTAACTCACTTGAATGACGCTGCTCCATCAACATATAACTCTCGGGTTATCATGTTCGGCTCAGCAGGAGAAGCATGTAGCTCGATCACAAAATCAGCCAAACTTGCGCTTTCATTGCTGACCGAGGTTCATACCTGACATCAAATTCTTCAAGTTGAGTTGCCCATTCAGTTATCCGTCCCAATACTTTCAGCTTTTGCATCACTTTTTTGAGAGTAGTGTTAGTCCATACAACTACTGTATGCACTTAGAAGTAAGGGCGAATCTTTATTGTCGAGTTGACTAAAGCTAGGGCCAACTGCTTAAGGATTAGATATCTTAGTACGGTGCCTTAAAGAACTTTGCTAGTATAGTAAATGGGGCAATGTTAAGTATTCTCCTCCCTGACCAAAATTGAGCCTACAACTCCTTAAAAAATCGACAAGTACATGAATAAATTTTCACTTGGCTATGGTCGACTAAGTAATAAAGGAGAACTCAAGAACTGCTTCAAAGGTTTAAAGGTGGACTGACATTCCAGGCTTCACTTGAAGCTTTTTAGATTCTTCAAGGATTTATAAAATAGAAGACACCATTTGGCAGTAAGAGATAAACCTTTCGAGCGTTGTAATTTTTCCATTTAATATTTGCACTTCCCTGATCAATTTTGATGGCTCCATTTTTAAGATAACTTTAATCTTTGTCGGGTTGGCCTCTATTCCCCTTTTTGAAATCACAAAATCAAACTCCAAATGCGCACTTCTCCGAATTCAATTTGAGGCCGAACTTTCTAAGGGTAGAGAATGTTTCTTCGAGCTCTTTTGATAGATTCGCCAAGGTTTTACTCTTGAATATCATATCGTCGATATATACTTCTATGTTTTGACCTATCTTTTTTACGAATAACTTGTTCATCAACCTCTAATAGGTGACTCCCACATTCTTAAGGTCAAAGGGCATTACTTTATAGTAATGAATGCCGTCTTTTCTTCATCTTCTAGATTTAATGGGATCTCGTGGTAGCCTGCTGAGGCATCTAGGAAGGCGTACTCTTTAAATCCAGCTGTTGAGTTCATTAGAATATCTATGTTCGGCAACGGGTAACTGTCCTTCGAGCACACCTTGTTTTGGTCGGTAAAATCTACGCATATTCTCCATTTTTCTTCAAATTTCTTCACCAGCACTACGTTGGATAACTAGTCTGGATAAAGCATTTCTCTGTTGAACCCATTTTTTAGCACTGTGTTCGTCTCCTCATTTATGGCTATCTGCCACTCGGGGGCATGATTGTGCTTTTTTTAATGGACTGATTTACAGCCTGGCTAAATGCTCAGCAAATGGAACATAATGTCTAGTGAGATGCCAATTATATTAGACGGTTGCCAAGAAAACACATCTCTGTAGGATTTCAGGACTTCCAGTAATGATTTATCTTTGAGCTGGGCTTTCTAGAGTTTACTTTCACCATTTTTCCTGCCAATAACCCTCTCTCCTGCAATAAGTTTACTAGTTTCACTTTTTGAGTAACATCCATTTAGACATCCAATGTATCCATTAGGAGGGCCTGTTTTGCTTTTTTCAATATAGTGACATATATTTCCCTGGCTACTATTTGTTTCTTCGAAGTATAGTCATTCCCTTTAGTGTTAGTAAATTCATAATCAACTTTTGCATAAAAATATAAGTGTTTACTGCAGTTAACAGAGGTCTATCAAAAATTGCATTATAAGACAATGACATATTCACTACCATGAAGCATGTTATACCTTAACTAATTATTGAGTTATCTCCCAATTGTAAGTTTAAGTTAACCCAGCCCTCTACCTTGACGGGCTATCCAAAAATGCCGATCAGTGGGACTGTTACTTCCTTCATTGGGCTTGGTATTCCCAGAGCTTTGTAGGCCTGCAGGGTGATGAGCTTGATCGCATTGCTTGTGTCCACCAGAATTTTTTGCACCAGGAAGTCTTTAATTATTGCCTCCACCACAAGTGCATCATTATGTGGCTGTTGGAGATGTTTCCCATCCTTAAGCGAGAACTAGATAACATCTGTTGGGGGCAGGCAGATTGGATCCTAGCGAAAAGATCTCATTTGCTTTCCTCTTTTTAGAGTCTCCGAACACATTATGATACTTTTTCCCTGTGATCGTATGAATCACTCTTGTTGGGGACTTTTTGTTGCTGCTGCCTTCTCCCCTACCTGAATGCCTTAAGGGAGATCACCTACCCTCATTCTTACTTCCTTTAACGAAGTGCTTCAGCTCCCCCTCCTTGATCTGGAACTCTATTTCTCATTTAAGCTACCTGCAGTCATTGGTTTCATGCCCCTTGTCTCTATGGAAAGCACAATATATACTCTGGTCCCTGTTTGAGCCCTCCTTCATGGGCTTCGACCAATTTACCTGATGGTTCTTCTTCATCCAGGAAAAAAATTATGCCGGGGAGGCATTTAACTTGGTGAATTGCACTTCGCTTTGGTTATCCGAGTATGGCTTTGAAACCACGTATATCCTGTTCGTTCCTCTCATAGCTCGGGAATCATTCTTTTTTGAGCTTTCTCTATCCCGACCCATTCTTTAGGAATTTTTGTGGCCCTCTTGTATCTGTTCGTCATACTTCAGCCTCTTTGCTTCATCCATCTGGATGTACTTGTGGGCTTTATTCATCAATTTGGTAAAATCAGAGGGGAGTTTTTTGCTCAAAAAATTGCTGAAGTCCTGACACCTGATTTTTCTACTGAGGGCATTGATGGTAACTTCTAGATTCAAGTTCTGAATATCTATAGCTACTACATTAAACTTGTCCATATAGCTTCGCAAGGGTTCTCCCCTCTCCTAAACAACCTGATGTAGGTCAGCTGAGGCTTTGGTTGGTCGGTTGGCCGCCATGAACTTCGCTACGAACATCTTAGTAAACTATTAGAAGTTATTTATTGGGTGTTCTGGTAGGTTTTTGAACCAGATCTAGGTAGACTCTGTTAAAGTCTGTGGAAAAATCTTGCAGAGGGTGGCCTCTTCCGCAGTGTGGTGGAACTGATCTATATGCTCCTGCAGATCCGTGCTTCCATTATATCTCACCAGGTTGGATATTTTTATTCTTGGAAAAGGAGTGAAGAGTATAGCTTTGGAGAGAGGGGAGCAAAAATTGCCCTGGTATGGTCCCACGTTGCGGCTTTGCTGCCGCTGCAGCCTTTTTTCAATGAGCTTGTTAAGCTCATCCTTTGTTAAGGTTATCTTTGATCATATGTCATTTTGTTGGGGTGTGGGGTTTGGTTTTTGAAGTTTGGGGTGGTGTTTTTCCTGGTATTTAATGGTGTTGGTTGGGGCGCCGTTTGTGTTGCTAGATGCGATAGGGTTGCTAAGAGAGCTTGGGTAAGTTATGAGGTAATACCAGGTATGGGGATTGCTGGCATTTCGGTAAGTAAGCCGGTGATGTGAAGATTCATGAAAACACCCTGGAGAGTGGGTTCTAGGGACTTAACACTAGTATATGGAGGGGTGGTGGTGTGATATTTTGATTATTTCCAGTCTGGGCATTTTCGTCTTCGAAATTCATGATTTTTCGAGGATGGTATCCACGCTCAGCGCACCAAATGATAACAGTTCGAAAATTACTAGGCTACTATCGGGTTTGTAATGGCATCAACATCAAGTCAGCCATGAATAGTATTTTTCAATAATGAACAGGCTTTCGGGCTCAAAAATATACCCGTAGGTGAAAAATATTTTATTGGATAATTAGAAAATATTGGTCACGGTGAGTCCAGAGTTGAAATTTGAAGTGAAATTGAGGTCATATAGGCCTCCAAAAGTCGAAAAACAAAGCGATTCGGAGTTTAGGTTAACTAGGTTGACCAAGATTTAACTGAACTTTTAAAAATAACAAATAAATTCTAAAAATTGCCAGAAATTGTAGTTGTGCCTAAAATGATGCATAGAATATTTTAACTGTAAAAATTGAATTTTTCGGTAACATTGGTAATTATCGAATCGGATCGATCTGATTGAATCGAATCGAATCGAAAATGGACTCCGATTGGGCTGAAATTTTGTGTATAGTCTATTTTTGACATGATAAAATGATGGAATCAAGATTGAAGTGATTTGGAGTTGAAAAATGAGAGAATTACAGGAAAATGACATTATAAGCTTAAATTGGGTTTTTGGGCATTAAATGAGTGAGCCTTGGTTGAACCAAAGCCCAACTCATTCATTCCCTATAAAATCTAGCTGAAAGTAGATTTTTAGGCAGCTGAACTCACCTCCTTAGCCCCTCTTCTTCTTCCTCCTTGGCCGAACCACCATAAGTGGTATTCTCTCAAAATTTCTTCAATTCTCTCCTACTTTCTCTCCAAATTCAAGCATCTTAGGTGGCATTTGATTCCTATAGAAGGTTAATTGAGCCTCAATCCCCTGATTAGAGGAAGATATCCAAGAAAAATTAAGTGAAAAAACTTAGGGTGTCAAATTGAGGTAAGAGAAAACCAAGGTTTTAAATTTATTTTAAGGTGCCTACAAGTATTTTTAGGTGCTTAGAGTTCATTTATGAAGTCAATTTGAGCTTTTGAGATTAATAAAGTAGAGTTCCTTATGTTAATGAATTTGTCCCTTTGTAGATTCTCAAGTTGGTGGGCAATCTTCCAAGGCCAAAGGCAAGGAAAAGAAAGTTTAGGAAGATCTTAGCAAGTGAAGAAGGTTAGTGACTAATGAATCCTTCTATTTCCCGTGATTTAGCATAAGTTCCCTTTATGTAACTTAGGAAAAACTATGGAAAATGCATGTATAATTGAAATTGACCTTAAATTAATGAATTAGGACCTTGAATATAGCTATTAGAATGCTTAATTTGATTTAAAAGAATTTGAAGTGTGAAGAACCTTATGTGGCCGAATTGTTCCCTATTGAAAATCAAAGTATATTTTGTGTATTCTAGATGATTTATGCCATAAAATGAACCTAGAACTAAAGAATTATGTCCATGAATTTTTATAGAATTGATGAAAATTATTTGAGTATTTTTGAGAAAAATATTAGATTATGTATGTAGTGTATTTGTTGAATTATGATAAAATAATTCATTAACTAAGTAAAAAATGGTGAATTATGATCAAATAATTCACAAATTGTGCAAAAGTATTGAAAAAGTTGACCGACTGATTTACTTGAATGAAAAAGTTACTGAAACTGTCAAAAAACTAAAAAGAAAAATAAGAAATAAATGAATTTTGCCCTTAGTAGTGGTCAGGCGGTCAAAATTCAACTCAAAATATGATTGGCTAGCCATAGGAACATTTATACTATGGTGCAAGTCATGGCGACTTTTTTTGCTATGGTAGGATCGTATGATCTTACATAGTATCTGATATGTTCTGTATTCTATTCAGTGAAAATTTATCCCTTGAGATCATTTCTCAGTCTGTACTGTGGCTCTGTGGGGTTGATGTCCCGTATATTCGATCTAATGATTTCTGTCGAGATTTTACTAGGGGTACAAATGTAAAAATGAGTTAAAAATACGAAAAGATAAAGTAAAAATGAACTTTAGAGTGAAAAAAGGACTTAATTGAAGTGAAATGAAAAGTTTAGGGGCTAAATGATAATTTTTCTAAATGCTAAAGTTAATAAGTAAAAATGTTAAATAAATGAATAAAAATGGTAAAATAGTAATTTTGTGAATAAATAGCCCCAAAATAAACTTTTTTAAATTTAGAGGACCAAAATGTAATTTTGCAAGGAAACGATAGAATAAGGGTTAATTGGTAATTTGTAGGCCAATTAATAGATTAAAAATGAAAAATAAGTAACTAGTGATAATTTTGTAATTAAATGAGGAAATAGGATATTAATGGTGTTTTGATGGAAATTTAATGAATTTTTGCATAATTAATGTATTTATATACTTGTTTGAAAAATACCTTGATTTTTAGTTACCACTGAGCATATTTAATGCTTAATACGTAATTGTTGCTGTGTGTAAGTTTTGAAGGAGAGGAGGAGCATTAATACACCAAGAAGCTAATTTTGCAATGAAAAGAGTTAATTAAGAATAATTTTGTATTGGCATGTAAAAGTATATATGTATCTTGTAATTATGTATTTAGCAGGAAGTGGATTTTTGTATGGATATTTTGAGATGGATGAAATATATGTAAATATTGCTTACAAATTGTTGTGCCCCTGAGGGCCGATGGCTTGTCTGCGTTTTAGGTTGGTTAGACACGTTTTTAAAATGTTATATTGCCGAATTTTTAATTGATGAATAGTATATCGGACGGTTATAGGTCAATCGGAAAGTTTAATTTATTATTATTATTGACAAAAAGAAATTGGTAGTCAAAGAATTTGTTTGGTTGAAAAAAAAATCTGGCTAATCATTTTAGTCAACAGTCAAAGTTTGGTATGGGTGTTACAAGGTTGTTCAATCTAACTATTGCTCCAAGGGTACCTGAAAACAGTGAAATCCCGGCGGTGTCCGGTGAGAAGACTCTCCGACGATCAAGTCGGTAAATGATAAAGAGAGTGATTTTAGTAAAAGTGGCTAAGAGAGAAAATACTTGGTGATCTTGGCTATTTATAGGGACTAGTTTTCTACTCCCGCTAAGAATCCTACTGGAGAAGGAGTTCTGCCAGAATAGGAAGTTGAACCATGATTCTTGCCTTAATAGGACTGTTGAAGACGGCGTCGTTAAGGACTACAATGTGGATCTTGGGTGACTCAAGTAGCTAAGGATCCAGGCTATGGGCCTAGATCCAAGTCATAGTCTGGTTATCATATATATACACTGCTATCAATCAATATGAAACACTTGCAGTTAAAGATGACAAATTTTGATTCAAACCCATAAATTTGATCCATTTCATTAACAAAAATGTAATCCAAATCCAATTTATTATGCTAATAATCCGTTTACGCCCCAACTCGTTTTACCTGCAAAGTGATCCTATACAATTTGTGTGTTACATGATTTATATGATTGATACATTTATTACTCATATTTATATGTTATTTATTGTGATATTAAAACTTTTATATCATGCTTAGAAGTCATAAATGCATATTTTGTATTTTTATTATTTTTAATGAAATTTTTAAAAAAAAAGAATAATATTATAAAACTCGACTCGTTTATTACCAATCTATTTATAGCTCATTTAAAAATTATTATCGATACGATTCGATTTGACTAACCTGTTTGTAATATGCTTCCAATGCAATCTATCTACGAAGTGATCCAATTCCATTCCACCCAAAATGTTCGCTACCAATATCTACCACAATGTCGCAACGACTTAATTTGTATCCAAATGTCTTGGGTTTGAACGTGTCAAGCAAGATTAACATTGTTAAGTGCTACGTATCATATTTCTTGTCAACCAAGATTTGGAGTCAAAATATTGACCCTAAGAGTAAATGGGGAAGAAAACGAATTTTCTAATATCCAACCTTACAAAAGAAGCAAAGAAAAATTCAAGCACCAAAATACTTGACATTGACAAATCGAGTAACGTTGTCTAGGAAAATGGTAACATAACAAATCCAATATATATATATATATATTATTTTCTTTCATAATTTTAATGGTCCATGACTAAAAAATTGACCCACTCAACATTTGATTCAAACATTTTTACCACACTTGTCTTTTCGACATCAATATTACAACTCAAAATTGACCCACTCAACATTTGATTCAAACATTTTTACCATACTCAAAAATTGACCCACTAAACATCAACATATTATGTTAAAAAAAAAGAAGATAAATTAGAAATAATATATATTTTTTCGAATTCTCCGTTATAAATATTCTTTTAGATTATAATTAGAGTTCAATTCTAAGGGATAATTATGTCCGTATTTATCGAATTTTATAACTTATAATTAAATGATAATAATAAAATAATTTGTAATAAAAAATTATCAAAATTTTATTTTATTTCAATTAAAGTATTAATAATCTGAAAATTAATTTTTTATATCATCAGAGTGATAGTTAAACACAACACATATAATTGTTATGTTATTTTAATACCAATTGATTCTATAAATAGATCGTGATTAGTTACTTGAATTTTTTTGTCTTCAGTACACGCTATCTTTTCATATTTACATGATTACGTAATACTTTATTCATCCGATGATTCAATTTATAAAGTTAATTGATTCTAAAATGACATGATAATCATATCTAATATATTTAACTGTTATTTCGATAATATAAAAAATTATTTTTCAAATTATTTTTTATTTAATTAAAATAAAATATAATTTTAATAATTTTTATATTATAAATTATTTAATTATAATTATTTAATTATAAATTCAAAAATTTATCGAGGATGAACATAATTAACTCCAATTCTAACTCAAAATTCGAAATCTCAGCATTCTAATCAACTGATCCTAAATTGAGATTTATTATAGTAGTATAATAAATTACATCAATTTCTAGGAATATTCAATTCCAGTGTTAGTGAATTTCTCTTCAATGTTAAATCCACATGACGTTAACAAATTGTGCTTGACAGCTTGGAGTTCTACCCAAAAAAAAAACAAAAAAGAAAATTGCCTGGAGCTATCCTAAGCAGTTGACTTCTTTTCTTGTAAAAAGGTTTTGACATTTAAGGTAGCGGTCAACGAGAAAAAGTCTCCAAGTTTATAGTAATTAAACTCCAAGTTGGGTTTCTACAGTTGGTTGTCTTGACTTTAACTAGTCAATGAAGTTTATACTATTTAATTACAGATTCATAATATTTAACCACTAGTAGTTCATCTCGTAACTACCACTTTAATTAAAAGTGCAAGAAACCCGAATTTTGATTTCTTAGTGATATTTATAATTATAATTATAATGGGATTATGCATCTTTTGTCACGAAAAAAAATACATAATTTTGACGGTGATTTTATTATTATTTAACAAGAAGTTTTAAGTTTGAATTTTGAATATAGAGCATATCTAAGTCTCGAAAAAGAATATTCTGTCTCATTTTTAAATCTGTTCGGTATGAATCTGATTAACAAATTTTGAATAACAAATAGATTATAGCACACATAATGACATATAGATTTTATCATTCATCGATATAACGATAATCAATTGAGCATATATATATATATATTAGAAAATATGAAAATATTTTAAGTCATAGAATAAATAATTTAATATTTTCAATAGCCACAATATATATATATATATATTTACAACAAGACTCAAATGTAAAGAGCATTAGAGAACATATTGGGGGAAGAAACATGCCAAGTGGTTGATGTTGTAATTAAAATAGGAATTAGTTTCCTTTATAATAATTTTTTTTAATTAGATAATATAATTAAGTTAATACATTTTTAGGAAACATAAAGAATAATTCAAGATGCATGCTTCTTAATTTATAGCTATGAAATCGGAAAACAAACACCTAAAACGAATTAAGCAAAGCAGAAACATGTTTAGTACAATTAGTGGTTTTTGCATTTGTTATCAATATATATTAATATACATGTTTCTTTTTCTGCTTTTCTTGTGACATATATATATATATATAATTAAGAAGAAAATGCTCCATAATTTATTAATTAATTAATGTTAATGAATGCTATAATAAAATATTTAATTAAAATATCTACTTGCTTCTTCATGTTTCCATCTACATTACATATAATTGCATCTAAATAATGGTGCATCAATCACATGATAATTCTTTTTTTTTTGTTCTATTTTGTATTTTTTTTTATCATTACATCTTTCAGGCCGAAAGCTAAAATGAAACTAATAATTTCGAACTACTATTTAGAATAATAATAAAAAAATATCTATAAAGATTCGATTTAAAATATCTAACTTCCTTCTTCATCCTTCTGTATCCAACATTTAGTATAGTTTTTATTAGTATGGGAAAATTGTATATTATACCGATAATTATTATATACGAATCACTACCCAGCAAAATGTTCACGAAAAAAGTTTATTTATGTATGATGTTCCTAGTTGATGCAAATAGGTTAACTAATTAATAACAAAATAAACCATTGTTGACTTGGAAATTAATTTTATATGAGCAATTGAATTGCAATTTGGTAGGAAATAAGATTGGAAATTAAAAAAGTCTCTACAAGAAATGATATATGGCTTAACAATTTATATACAATACATCACTCAATAACTCACAGACCATACCTACTAAGCAAAGCTGGCATCTCATATAAAACCACTAACAAAACCATCAATTGCTCTCCAGTGGATAGGATTGAGAATAAATTTATATGTTATTGTTCTAATATATATATATATACGCTTTTTTTTTTTTTCAATGAAAGCATTGTTCTAATATATTTGAAGATTCTTGAAATTGACATATTTTGTTATTTGAAAAATTTTAACCTTTCTAAAAGAAATATGGATTTCATTCAATGTTGCTAATTTATTACTAATTTTAGACACTTGTTAGTAATGGAAATGATAATAATTTGGATTTATTGAGCCTAAAAACAGAGAAAAAACGGCATATTTTTTGGTAAAAAAAAACTTTAATGGTCAAGTTAGAATGATATTATCAGAAAAAAAAAGAATAAATAAAAAGTTCAAAAAAAGAATATCTGAAATATCATGCTCCTTTTATTAGCTGTATTTCCAATAAAATAAAATAAAATAAAAATAAAATACCACAGCTTTTAAATCTTCAAAACTATGAGTTTACGAATTGGAATTTAAATTAAATAAATTAGAAGGCAAAAAAAAAAAAAATCGCTAACTACCGTAATATAAGGCCACAGTGTGCTTTACTTCATTAGTAGGTCAAGCCCATATATGGCCCATGGACTCGTAATTTAGGAGAAATGGGAAACTAGGGAAATAGAATGTTATAAAAATAAAATATTTAAAAATAAATTAAGAATAAAGACGAATAGTGCTAGGAGAACAAGAATTCAATTTGAAAAATAGAGGAAAAAAAAAAAGCCTAACTTAATTTTTAACTCGGACTCTTTACATTCGGATAAAATTTGAATTTCTATCTAAATTTGAATTTTTAGCTATTAATCTGCATTATGGACCGTATAATGAAGCCCATTTTTCTGAAGTCCGAAAACACGACAATTGTTATGTACAATTTTTCTAGCTAATTCGCCTTAATAGCCAGTATTTTAAAGGGCTTTTCATAAAAATACCCAAAAAAAAGGAGCTTTTTTCAAAAATACCCCCTTCTTTTTTTTCTTTTTAAAATTACCTTTTTTTAAATTTTCATTTTTAAAAATATCACTTTTTTTTTTAAAATAAACCGTTTAACTCAAGAAATGCTTCTATAAACTTTCATATTAGGCATATAACTCATATTCCCTCGCCTTCATCCACATCCAACCAGTAAAACCATCGTTTTCAGATGAATATGAATCTGGCAGAATTTCTTCCTTTCCGAAACAAAAATTTAACAAATTCTATAATTATGTGTCATTTACATTCTCTTTGTCTTGGTATTTCTGGAACCACCACAGAATACATATCCAGGGCCAAAGAAAGAATCAAGGAAGGACTGGGCACTCGCCGGCTATGGAAACTCATGGTCAATTTCCGATCTTTCGGTCTCCCCGCGAATTTCACAGATGCGGTGGGGCAGCTCAAGACTAACGTGGCCTACTTTCGCATGAACTACGCGATCATAATACTAATAATTTTGTTCTCGAGTCTTCTATGGCATCCAATTTCGTTGATAGCGTTTATAGTGATGGCAGTTGCGTGGTTGTTTTTGTACTTCTTAAGAGATGAGCCGTTGGTGGTGTTTGGACGGCTGATCGACGATAAGGTGGTGCTGATCGTGCTGGCAGTGCTGACGGTGGTATTCTTGTTGTTGACGGGAGTTACTTTGAATGTTGTGGTTTCGCTGCTGATCGGGGCGGCGGTTGTGGTGGTTCACGGGGTTTTGAGAAAAACCGATGATTTGTTCTTGGATGAGGAATCTACGGGTTTGATGGCTCCTCCATCTTCTTCTTCTTCTTGATTGTGAGTTTTTTTGGTGATGGGTGTTTGTAATTTGGATTTGTTGTGTTAAATTTGTATCCACTAATTTGGTGAATCGATCAACTTCTTCATTCCTTTTGTTTGATTTTGATGATTAGATATAGAGAATGTTGTAAGGTTTGAATGGTGGGTGAATCAAATTCAATGCAAATCACTCCTCTTGGATTAGGTATCTCCAAATAATATATTTTTGTAATTAAAACTACTTTTACTATCAATTTAATTGATAAATAAAATCTAAATAAGTATGTACTATAAATATACATTTGATTTTCAATTATATATATAAGTAATTTGCTTGTTCTTTCTAATTCTTGTCCTTACTCATTTCAATAATTGGCAAATTGCAACTGGAAGATCAGTGCAGTTGATCACCTCATCTATTGGGAAAAAAATGTTACAGAAAAGCTATTTTCTTGGACCGTTATAGCCAATAGAAGAATAATGTAAAATGGGAATATTTTGCACTTTCATAACACCATAAACTAAAATTCTGAATATATATTAGGGATGAGAGATCTCAAAATCGACTCCCAACACCTCCCATAAGGAGGATCAAGGAATCTTAACCTGCAATGACATCCTGAATTCAGATTTAATCGGTACAGTGAGGTTTGAATACCGAATAGTTAATAAAAAAATAGTGCTATAATGGATAAATATTGAATTTAAATGATGAAGATGTATTGTTGGGTAAATACTATATATATATATATATATATATTCAAAAAACTCAATAAAAAAGAAAAATGAACCTTATTTTGGGGAGGCATATATTTTGGAGCATACCACCTGGTATACCCAAATTACTGGTGATATACCTTCAATTCTGAATTTAGGTATACCTGGTATACCTCCTGGTATACCACCGGTATACCTAGTATACCAATGGTATACCAAAATTCAGAATATCATTTTCAATTCTGGATTTTGGTATACCATCGGTATATTTGGTATACCAATGGTATACCAAAATCCAGAATATAATCTCAATTCTGGATTTTGGTATATCGCTGGTATACCTGGTATACCGGTGGTATACCAAAATTCATAATACAATTTTCAATTCTGGATTTTGGTATACCATCGGTATACCTAGTATACCAACGGTATACCAAAATTCAGAATACAATCTCAATTCTGGATTTTGGTATACCGCTGGTATACCTGGTATACCATCGGTATACCAAAATCAATAATAAAATTTAATTTTGATTATCATTCATAAAAATTAAAAACAACAAATAAACCCCCACTCTCTACCATATCTTCCATTCTATCACATCATTTTGATTTAAACATGAAGTTGGTTACTACTTTTAATTAGCAAAACAAAACAAGCGTGTGAATGATCTATTGTGATTCTGAAAGTAAGACAAAGCAATGAAGTAACTAACAACATTATATTCTTTAAATGATTTATATAAAGCATATCAAAACCTAGAACCAACTGCATAATGAAATTGTACTAAATAAATGCATATATTGGAGCTATTAAGAATTGAATATGTAAATCACAAGACTCATATTACTAATATTGGTATACCGGATGTACCATGATATATCGTACATACCCAGCAATATATTATACGTGTGGATGCTCAAAGCACAGAGATCATTCTCCCTCATTTTCCTATACAACTTTAAAGCACTCTCTGCATCCTTCCTTCCCCTATACTCTTTGAAAAAACAATTATAAGTAGTTGCATTGGGAAAAACCCCATCTTTAACCATCTCAGCGAGCAACTCCTCAGCTTCCTCAACCCTCCCACAAGAGCAAAGACACTTCACTACCGATGTATAAGTGGCCACACTCGGGCAAATTCCCCTCTCCTTCATCAACTTCAATTTATCAAGTGTTAACTGAGGCTTCTCGTGATATCCGGCTCAATCCCTCTCTGGGACATTTCGTCGAACAAGTTATCAGCCAATCTTATAGTCCTCTCAAATCTACCCTCAGGGTGCAACTTAGTCCTCCTGCAAATCCCATTTAACAACACATTGTACGTAACAACATTAGGCTCAATCCCTAACTCACTCATGTCCCTCAAAAACCTCTCTGCCATATCAATTCTACCAATCCTGCACCACCCATATATCAAAACAGTGTACATTCTGACACTAGGTGGGAATCTAAACTTCCTCTTATTAAAAATCTCTGATGCAACCTTAATATATCCATACTTAGATAGAGTGTCAAGCAAAAAACAGAAATGGGTGGCATCCACCATTTCCAAAATGAAAGCTTCCATATCATCAAAAGCTCGGATGGCCTGGCGGGTAAATCCAGCAGCGATCAATCGACGAATAAGAATAAAGAAAGTATTAGGAAGTGGGTTTGATACTACGCTGGTCCATGTCAATTATAAGCTGCCAAGCAATATCAAACTGGCGGACCTTGGAGAGAATGTCGATGATGAGATCGTAAGTGGTGGAGGAGAGTGCGGAGGAGGGAGAGAGATTGCGTAGTGGAAAAGGAAAAGGGCGATTTTGGAGTGGTGAGAGAGACGGAGCAGGGTTTGGTGGAGAAGAAAAGAGGAAAGAGAGATGCCGTGAAGCTGGAGAGATGATTCCATGGCGTGAAATGGATTATGATGGTGGAGGAGAATTTTGGAGAGTAATTCAGCGTCATTTGAATGTTGAAGAGTGGGAAGAGAAGAGGACGAGAAGAAACGGATTGAAAACAGCAAAATTCGAGGTTGGACTAATCTCATTGCCATTGTTGATCGGAAATTCAGTCTCTGTAACCAATACAATACGCTCTGTTTGGAATAACACTGTTAAAATGAATGTTGGGATAAGTTGGGAGTATTTAAAAGTGGTATTTTTGAAAACATAAATTTAAAAAATGGTATTTTTAAAACTTAAAAACTGATGATGGTATTTTTAAAAATCAAAGTTAAAAAGTTGTATTCTATGTAATTTCCTCTATTTTAAAGAATCCAATAAAACATTACTGGGCTAGCCCATATAAAGCAAAAGGCTTAAGATGATGAATCTAAGGCCCAATCAAGAAATGCCTAAGAGAGGACTTAAAATTGAAAAGCAGTTGAGCAAATAATAATTGTATATCAATTTATTACTCATAGTAATTGAGTGGACTCACATTTAAATTATTAAATCACATATATCTATTTGATCGAAAAATTTAAATTCATGTACATAATATGCATGCACATACCATATTTTATTTCATTTATTAATGATAAGTGAAAAATAATTATAACAATTATAAATGAATTTATGATGACCACGGATAATTTTATTAAATATATTTGAAAATTATTAGACCAATTTTTATCAAAATTATATTCAATGCCATCATCAATTGGGTGTTTTTTATTAATAATGTTAAAAAAAATAACTATTTAGAGGAAGGGAGTGTGTCAAAAAATATTTAGAATGGGTGGGGTACGCAGAGCAGATCTGCATGATTGCCTGGGGCAACGCGTGGGACCCGCATTTGAAAACGCAGCACGTGGCTGCGTGATCAAAGGACGCTGTCCTCGCCCGCCACGTGTCGACTCGTGGGTGAAACGCCTGCGTTTCCACCCACGAGTCGACACGTGGCATTCTTTTTAATTTTTTAAAATTTATTTTTATTTTTTATGAGCTAATTCACTAACTTGAGCCTACTTTTTTCTTGAAAAACTCTACTGCGGACGTTAACTGATGAGCTAATTCACTAATTTTTAATAAAATATTATAAATTTATTTAAATTTTAAACTACTAACTGTTCTTATTGATTTGAACTAAAATATAAAATATATTAGATCGTTGTATTCATTATACAATATAGTCAATTAATTCCATAGGCATGTTTTTCCGTTGTTGAGTTCCACACTGCATAACGTATTAACCTCATCCCAACCATCGCCATCGTGTGTAATACACAATTTTAGACTCTTCTTTTATTTTATTATATCATGTAAGTCTATTTTCTGAAATTTAATGCTAAATAATTATATATCTATTTATTCATGGTTACTTTGTTGAATATGTAAACTGCATTTATTTATCTTCCATGTAATATATTGCAATTAATTAATATTATATATATGCATGCATACACACATACATATACTAAAAAAATCTATTATAATTTATTAATTTCGGCTTATATTAATTTTAAATAAAATGTTGATTATAAATTCAAATAATTAAGACACAAATGGACTTGCATACATCATGACCCCTCCAAAATAGTTTTTTTTTTTTAAGAACAAAATTTTGAACTCTTAAAATTTTATATATTAAATTCCTTTAAACTAATTTTAATTAAATTATAATATAAGCAATCTAATATATTTTCCTTTAGTTTGTCAGTTTTTTGATTTTTTATTTTTTAAGAAAAATGGACAATAATCAAATGCATAAATATTAACCTTTCCCATATTATTTTTTAATTAAACTGTGCTTATAGTTAAATTCAAAAAATGTGTTATCTTTTCCTCTCAATTTATTTTGTTGTTTTCATTCAAATCAATAAAAATAGTTAGTAGTCTAAATTTTAAATAAATTTACAATATTTTATTAAAAATTAGTGAATTAACTTATGGTTAACGTCCGCAATAGAGTTTATCAAGAAAAAAAAGGGCATAAATTAGTGAATTATTTCATGAAAAATAAAAATGAATTTTAAAAAATTAAAAAGAATGCCACATGTCGACTCGTGGGTGAAAATGCAGTCAACGGCTGTGTTTTCACCCATGAGTCGATATGTGACATGCGAGGACATCGTCCTCTGATCAAGCAGCCACATGCTGCATTTTCAAATGTGGGTCCCACACATTTTTTCAGGCAATCACGTAAGTCTGCTCTGCATTTTTCGAAAATAATCCCACCCCTTCTAAATAGTTTCCAACACACCCCATTTCTCTAAATAATTATTTTTTTAACATTATTAAAAAAAGCCCTCATTAATTACAAGGGTGTTTAGAGATGGCAGGCAACTATACATGTTGGAGGATTTGATTTGACTAATATTGATTGTTTTAAGTGAACTGATATTTATTTTATTTAAGTAAAATTTAAAATTTAAGTACTGTGAATAGCGAAAAGAATTTTATGAATAATAAAAATTAATATTAAAAGAGTTTTATCCTTTTCGTGGGTCAATCTGGATCGAACTAAATAATATTAATAATTATATAAAAAAAGATTTGATTCAAGTAAAAATAGATTGAGTGATAGGCAGATTAAAATTTTATGGATTATAAATATATTATTTGGATGAAATTACACTCTAATTAAATTATTAATAAATAGGTAGTTATAAAAATATTAATTAATTTTTTATTCTTTTTTTCAAAATAATTTTCATTAAAAATATTTATCTATGAATAAAAAATAAGTTATATTCACGTTATGACAAAGTCATGAAACCATCATAAATAACAGCAATGAATCACAATAAGTCATAAAATGATTTGAGGTCATGCACCTAGGGGTGTGCAAAAACCGAACCGATCCGACTAACTCGATCAATCCGAACCGAACCGATGAAATCGGATGGGGTTAATCGGGTTGTAGGGGTCGGGTCGGGGAGAGGATTTGTGAAAATTTTGGGTTCGGATCGGGTCGAGTGAAACCCCTCAAAAACCGGTCCGACCGATTAACCCGACCAACGCCCACTATATAAATAAAAAACCCTACTTTTCTTTAATCCTTTCATTCTCTCGCCGTCTCCTCCTTCATTCCTTCCTCTGCCTTCATTCATTCGTTCCTTTCTCTGCCTTCATTCCTTGGTTTCTTCCTCTGCCTTCATTCCTCTCTGTGTATGGCGGCCTTAGTTGAATTATTGCGACATCTCGATTTGAAATTTTTTTGAATTGCATTACAGTTCAAAATCAGTATGTTTAGTTTTAATCGATGTTCCTGTTTTTATTTATATTAATTTTTCCTTTGCGATTGCTGGATTATCCTCTGTCATGTCCTGTAGGTATGTCGTCTCTAGTTGAATTGTTTTGCGATCGTAATTTTAAATTTATTTTCAATCGCCATTCAGAGTTCAAAATAAGTTTGTTTAGTTAACAGAGTTCAAGATAAGTTTGTTTAGTTAAAAATGTTAACTTTTTGTTAATTTTTGTAGATCTTCTTTGATGGGTTAGTTTTTCAGTAATCATTTCGTTGGATTATGATAATGATCATGATGGAAAGATTTTGCCTCCCATTGAACAGGTACCATTGTTAGTTGTCATTTTCCTAATCCACGGAAGAGTGCCAAAACATTAGTTTACAATAAAAAAAAAATTAATTGAGGGGCTTCTTATTTGCAGGAGTTATCCCTTGAGTTGGATACAAAAGTAAAGAAGTATCTTAGAGGAGAGGGTGCTAATTTGGAGGTACATAACTGTTGACTGAGATTTCCTGTTGGAGAAATTTGTTAGATTTTTATTTTTTTCTGAATTGTGACGTTTCCCTGATTTGCAGATCTTGAAAGACAAAAAACTGAAGGGACAACTTTCTGTTAGAGAAGAATTCTATGGAATATCTGCAAAAGCTGCTGCCAAGGCTGAGAAGGTGAATCACTTGCTGGGTGTACCTTTTACTTCATTCTAAATTTGTAACTTCTCTCTCTTCTATGGGTTTGAACAATAAGAAGGTTAAAATTTGTGAACTGATTTTCAATTTGGTGCCATCATTTTACATGAAGTGTTAAAGTCTGTTTCTGAAGGAGGATTAGCCATATTAATAGCTGGTCTGAGATTCTGACATGTTATGGTACCTTAACTATTGGATTAGCCATATTATAAGTTGATAATAATTTTTTACTAATTATACCAAAATCTAATGTTATTTATTTAGAAAATTTACATTTGTAATCATAATAATAAACTAATTGTTATAATTATTATATATTTGCGTGTTTAAGATTAATAAAAATAAATATTTATAAAATTTATTATTTCATTCAAAATAATAATAAAAAATTTGTAATTTATTTTTATTTTAAAAAATTTAAATCAAATATTAAATTATTAGTAATTAAAATTGATTTGTTTATCAATTATCCCCAAATATAAACTTATTTATTTAAAAAAATTACATTTTAATGATAATAATAAAGTAATTGTTATAAGTATTATATAGTAATATTATGAAAAATAATAAATATTTATATTTATATAATAATAATATAAAGTTTATTATTTCATTTAAAATGATTATGAAAAATTTATAATTTATTTTTATTTTGTTAAAATTTTGAGCAAATTTTAAATTATTAAAAAATTTAAAATATATATTTATAAAATTATCCTTGAATACAAGGATAAAATGATGAAATTTGGTAGGGGCATTTTAGTAATTTCAAAAATTTACCCTACATATAAAAATAACATTTTCTCTTCCGCCACATCTCTCCACCGTTTCAATTTAATGCGTATATGATTTTAAGCTTAATTTATTATTTAGTTGAATAATACAATAGAGTTTAATCCAAAACTTAAACTCATACAAGTCAAAATGAATACATTTTCTAATTTAATTTCTTCAATTTAATTTCTATTATTTTTCTAAATGAATAAATTTTCTAATATATATATATATATACACACACACACACACACTTATCAATTTTATTTCTATTATTTTTCTAAATGTTCAAAATTCCATCTAAACTCATCCTTACCATTTAACTTCACTACCGCGGTTACCTAATTGAGTGTTATGGAAGACTGAGTAAACTTACTGATTTGAAAATGGAAAAATGGCTTTGAAATTCTAAACATGGCCATATTAATAAATAAGTTAAAATATTATCTGATAAATCCAAATATCCCATTTGAATCTGCATATTTACGATTTGGTTGGATCTTCAAATACAAATTGAACAGCTTTTATAAGAAATAGTGTAAGTAAAGATTCAACGGTTAAGTATTTGCCGTTAGATTGGCCTGATTTTTGGTGAGTACGTTCGAAACTTCTTGTTGTTAATTTTAAACGGTAAAGTTTAGTTTTTAAGGTCTGTAAGTTGAGTTTTTGTTGCAAAAAAGAGGTTGTTTTCTGGATTTTTTACGTAATAACCAGCTTTGTATACGAAGACGATCGAAAAATTATTTGCCGTTAGATTGGCCTGATTTTTGGTGAGTACGTTCAAAACTCCTTTTTGTTAATTTTGAATGGTGAATATTAGTTTTTGAAGTCTGTAAGTTCAGTTTTTATTGCAAAAAAGGGGCTATTTTTTGAATTTTTTGCGTAATGATTAGTTTTGTATACGAAAATTAACGAAAAATCATTTGCCGTTAGATTGGCCTGATTTTTAGTAAGTACGTTCAAAACTCATTTTTGTTAATTTTGAACGGTGAAAATTAGTTTTTAAGGTCTGTAAGTTCAGTTTTTGTTGCAAAAAAGAGGTTATTTTCTGGATTTTTTACATAATGATCAGTTTTGTATACAAAGACGATCAAAAAATTATTTGCCGTTAGATTGGCTTGATTTTTTGTGAGTACATTTGAAACTCCTTGTTGTTATTTTTGTATGGTGAAAATTAGTTTTTAAGATCTGTAAGTTCAGTTTTTGTTGCAAAAAAGAGGCTATTTTCTGGATTTTTTACATAATAACCAATTTTGTATTTGAAGACTATCAAGAAATTATTTGTCGTTAGATCGGCCTAATTTTTGGTGAGTACGTTCAAAACTCTTTATTGTTAATTTTGAATGGTGAAGATTAATTTTTAAGGTCTGTAAGTTCAGCTTTTATTGCAAAAAAGAGGCTATTTTCTGGATTTTTTACATAATGATCAATTTTGTATACGAAAACGATCGAAATATTATTTGCCGTTAGATTGGCCTGATTTTTGGTGAGTACGTTTGAAACTCCTTGTTTTTAATTTTGGACGGTGAAGATTAGTTTTTAAGATCTGTAAGTTCGATTTTTAAGATTTGTATGTGAAGACGATCGAAAAATCATTTGCCGTTAGATCGGCCTAATTTTTGGTGAGTACGTTCGAAACTACTTGTTGTTAATTTTGAATGGTGAAGATTAGTTTTTAAGGTCTGTGAGTTCGGTTATTGTTGCAAAAAAAGAGGTTATTTTCTGAATTTTTTACGTAATGACCAGTTTTGTATACGAAAATAATCGAAAAATCATTTGCCGTTAGATTGGCCTGATTTTTGGTGAATACGTTCAAAACTCCTTGTTGTTAATTTTGGACGGTGAAAATTAATTTTTAAGGTCTATCCGATCCAAATAATCATAATAACTCTATCTAAATATCTAATTCAGATATTTGGTGATTACGTTCAAAACTTTTTGTTCTTAATGTTGAACGGTGAAGATTAATTTTTAAGGTCTGTAAGTTCAATTTTTGTTGCAAAAAAAGAGATTGTTGATTCTTTTTGGGTAAATTTTATTTTTATAATTACATTATGCAGATTAATTCCGGCCACTGATAATATGTTGTTTATATGTGTGAGTAGTATTTTAGATACCCAGTTATAAGGATCAATTTATTTAGGATGTGACATGAGTGAATATTATTTTAAAATTTTTGAATTAATATTTTTAATTAAAGTATGTTTTAAAAACCAATAAAATAAAATCTAAAATAAATAGCAGGATCGACGGCTCTGTCTATACTGATGAAACCTCTGTTGTCGCAATTAGCCTTTTGTACACCAATAGTTATACAGAGCAGGAGCTGATAATTGAGCAATTTACTTTAATGAGTATTTATGTCTTTTGATATAATAAATTCAAACATTATATACAAAATGTATAATTTTATAATTATAATAATGCATATATATTATATCTATTGATGCAAATAAAAATTTTATATAAATTTATCTATGAAATTATCCTCCATTTAATAAAATATTGTACATATGAAAGTAGGGGTATTTTTGAGTTTTAAAAAAATAAATATAATTATCAATAAATTAGCAAATTTAGATTGAGTTTAACCAATTAATATAAAATTATAATTTTCATGAATCAGCTGCACATAAAAATTTATATATTTTTTTATGTATACTTAGTTGTATGAAAAAAATAAATACAATGACAAATAAAAGAGAATATATATATATATATTATGGGGAGAATAAAATACAATGACCCGGCGCCTTTTTTTTTCTTCTTCTATTTTGAATCCTTTCTGTTTGTGGTGGTTCTTATGAAGGAATCCCATTGGAATGGATTTATTCTTATAGACCGGTTTAATTTATTTTTTAATATATATATATATATATATATATATATATATATATATATATATATATAAGGAAAGTGAAACCCTATTTTCAGTTTTCACCATCTGCCGTCCCTCTCCACTTTTTGAGCGCCACTGCCGCCCCTCTCCTCACGACAGTCGCCGCCCCTCCTGCACGCCAGACACTCACCTCTGTTCGGCCCTTCAATTCTCCTCTGGTTTGTATCACCTCTTTTCTACCTACTTTTCTGCTCTGTTGCTGGTGTTGTTTAAATCACATGTAAATGGAAAAATAAGTAAAAGAATAACGAGCTTATGGGTCCTCTTTGGTTTTTGTTTCGGCAATTGAAAAGGAAAGATTGGGATGTTGTTTCTGATTTCTAATTTTTTATATGAAAGCTTTTTAAACTTGTGTGTACAATATGTCCTTGAAGCTGTTTTTGCAGATGAGAAAATTAATATGTGTTAAGTTCCACTAGGATCCCCTATCTTTTGAATCAATGCTAAGGTTATTACACCAGAGTTTTGTGATTCTTGTTGTTTTAACTTTTGATAAAAAAACTTTCATTTCATGCTTGCTTAGATTTACAGTGAGTATAATTTAACGAATTGTGTGTATATTAACTAGGTAATAATGTGGGTATATTGGTACATGGGGAGGCCTGGGCCATTTGGGTTTGGATGGCAAGGCTAATAAAAGGTTATTTATGAATGAGTTTGAAAAGGTTATGGGTTGTATAGTGTTAATCAAGTTTGGGAATGGCTAGGACAATTTTTCCTAGGTCCCCAACCGTCTACTTTCCTTAATCCAGGTGAGGATTTTTGGCCTTTATGTTGACCTCTTTAAAGTGATGATGAGGATTATGGGAAGGGAGAGTAGAGGCTTTTTAATCAGTGAAATAAATGGATTTATTTTGGCTGAAAGTATTGAATGATTTCTTTTCGATTATTTACCTTGCAGTCTATAAATTTGTATCAAGATGGGTGCCAAGTATGATAATGATGATCATGGAAAGATTTTGCCTCCCATTGAACAGGTACCATTGTTAGTTGTCATTTTCCTAATCCACGGAAGAGTGCCAAAACATTAGTTTACAATAAAAAAAAAATTAATTGAGGGGCTTCTTATTTGCAGGAGTTATCCCTTGAGTTGGATACAAAAGTAAAGAAGTATCTTAGAGGAGAGGGTGCTAATTTGGAGGTACATAACTGTTGACTGAGATTTCCTGTTGGAGAAATTTGTTAGATTTTTATTTTTTTCTGAATTGTGACGTTTCCCTGATTTGCAGATCTTGAAAGACAAAAAACTGAAGGGACAACTTTCTGTTAGAGAAGAATTCTATGGAATATCTGCAAAAGCTGCTGCCAAGGCTGAGAAGGTGAATCACTTGCTGGGTGTACCTTTTACTTCATTCTAAATTTGTAACTTCTCTCTCTTCTATGGGTTTGAACAATAAGAAGGTTAAAATTTGTGAACTGATTTTCAATTTGGTGCCATCATTTTACATGAAGTGTTAAAGTCTGTTTCTGAAGGAGGATTAGCCATATTAATAGCTGGTCTGAGATTCTGACATGTTATGGTACCTTAACTATTGGATTTTCTCTCCATGCAGCTGGCTCTCTCTGTAAATATTAGATTCATTTTTCTTGTTAGAGTTATTTTGTGATACTTGATCTTTCTAATCAGTGGCTTATGCCAAGTGGTGGAGGCTATCTTGAGGCCGAAGGTATTGAAAAGACATGGAGGATCAGACAGGAGGCAATTGCTTCTGAAGTTGATATATTAAGCTCAAAGAATCAACATGATATAATCTTACCAGGTAGCCTGCTATCTGATTTGATTTCAATTAGACTAATTTATCATTAATTGAAAATTTATACCACCAATCATGTTGGCAAGTCAAGATAGTTAATTGGAACCTTCATTCTTCTGAAATTGATGGTCTTCTTTGCCTTGCTTGTAGTTAACTGCTTTTCTCATTTGTGTCAAATATTTTGTACATAATGTGTCCATGAACTATAAAGATGTAACTATGAACCAGAATTGTGCTCTATGTTCTGTTTATGTTGAGTATGCACAAACTGTATTCCTAAAAGTATTTGATTAAAACTGAGACATTTTATCTTGTTTGAGTCTTGTGCAATGCTTGTGCCTTAAAAGTTACTTATTCTTAACTAAAATGTGCAGATCTTGGTCCTTATACTCTGGATTTCACCTCAAGTGGGAGATACATGGCTGTTGCTGGGCGCAAAGGTCACCTGGCAGTTGTAGACATGAAGAATATAAGCCTAATTAAAGAGATGCAGGTATGCTGTGCCACTTTCAGGTTGAGACTCCTTAGCAGGTTGCTACTGAATTTTAGACTGGAGGTGTTATCCCTGTTGACCTTTGATGCTTAGATGACTTATAGGTTTACTTATTCTAGCCAATTCTAGGTCCCCAACCATCTACTTTCCTTAATCCAGGTGAGGATTCTTGGCCTTTATGTTGACCTCTTTAAAGTGATGATGAGGATTATGGGAAGGGAGAGTAGAGGCTTTTTAATCAGTGAAATAAATGGGTTTATTTTGGCTGAAAGTATTGAATGCTATCTTTTCGATTATTTACCTTACAGTCTATAAATTTGTATCAAGATGGGTGCCAAGCATGATAATAATGATCATGGAAAGATTTTGCCTCCCATTGAACAGGTACCATTGTTAGTTGTCATTTTCGTAATCCACGGAAGAGTGCCAAAACATTAGTTTACAATAAAAAAAAATTACGAGCTTAAAT
>CM075808.1:110934642-111120902 GCA_037975025.1 Excoecaria agallocha
GATAAACTAGTGAATAGAAATGGCAATAGATCCAAACAAAAAGGTAGTATGGAGGAAGAAGATCAACTTAGCAAGAAGGATATATCCATTAGCCAAGCACCAAACAAACCTATTATCACTCTTTTAAAGAGGTTAAAAGATGTGCTAGATATGAGAATTTTTAAAGTAGTTATTGTTAAACTACTTAAATGAATCGTGGGATATTTTATTCCTCTATGAAAACCTAAAGGTCATTTTCACATGATATAGAGAATGATTAACCTCGTAGAATATGCAATAGTCTCAACACTGGATCGGCCGTGAACAGTACTTTCCGATGATAAATAGTAATTTTCGGATCGAAAAGTACACCTGGAAGTCAAAAATATTTTATTGGACCATCGAAAAATATTGGTCATGGTGATTATGGGGTTGAAATTTGAAGTGAAACCGAGATCAAATAGGTCTTGAAAGGTTAAAAATATGAAAAAAGTAGCGAATCAATTTACCTGATAGGGAAAATGACTTGATTTTGCATAAATTATTAAAAATCGTAAATGAACTTCGAAAATTGTCATATTTTGCGTGTCTACATGAATTTTTATGTATAATATTTTAGTAATGAAAATTAAATTTTTTGGTAATACCGGCAGTTGTCGAATCGGACAGATAAGTTTGAATCGGACTGATAACGGATTTTGATTAAGCCAAAAATTTATGTACTAGCTATTTTTTGATGTTATAAGAGTGATGAAATCATTTTTGGAGTAATTTGAAGTGAGAAACAGAGGAAATTTGGATTGGGTCTTAATGAGTCTAAAATGGGTCTTAATATTTAAGTGGGTTAAGCTCATTCATCAAGCCCAATTTTGGGCCCATAGGAGAGATATAAAAGAGCTGAAATTCTGGAGATAACTCCAAAAAAATCTTAGGCCATCTCCTTCCTTCCTTAAGGCCTAAATTCCTTCCCTCTCTATCTCACATTAATTTGCTTTTCATCTACTCCAAATTTCTATTGAAACCCAACATAAAAATTATTATTACATCACTCTAGAACGCTAAAATAGCCTCCAACATCAGGTGTGATCAAGAGAAGTAGAGAAATCAAGGTTACAAAGTTCAGGATTTTAAGATAACTTTTAGACAATTAGTGTTTTTAATTAATTCTTTAGTGTTTTTCCCTATATTTTGCATTGTAAATCATGAATATGAGCTTAAATATTGCATTTGAGAACAAAAAAATTAAAAAAAAAATCCAAGCTTCTTAGGCCTGCCATGGTAGGTGAGGACGAAAAGGAAAGGCTTGCAAGGGATAAGGCAAGGGAAAGGTAGTTTAGGCACCCTTGATCAATTGGAAGTGGTAAGTGGCTAATAAATCTTTATATTTTCTATGTTTAAGAATTTATTTCTTTTATGTAATTAGAAAAAAAATTGCTAAAATGCTTAAATGTTGCAATTGGTATGGTGAAAATGAAATTGAACCTGTGAAATGTTAATGGAAGCCTTAAAATAAAGTAGAAACATTTTTAAAGTAAATTAGTATTAGTGGCTGAAATTCTCCATAAGGCAAAACAAAGGAATTTTGCATAAAATCCGTAATTAATAGCCTAAATTAGCGTAAATGGTGATAATTAATGTCCATAAATTTTTAAAAATTTTTAAAAATTTATTTAAGAATTTTTAAGTTTATTGTTAGTGTATGTATATAGTAAAAATCATGAATTATTGTGAAATAATTCACAAAGTGAGTGAAAAATGAAAATAAATGTGAAATAATGAATATACAAATTTTTATAGAATTTAATTGAATTATTAGAATATTTTAGAAAAACAAAAATGAATATGCATAATAGAAAATATTGGATTATTAAAGAATAATTCAATTTAAAAGCAAAAAAGGATAAGTTTTAATGGAATTAATTCACTTTATGCGAAAAAGAATAAAAAGTCAATTAAAGAATTTTTATGGACTTATTATAGTTAGTAAAGTAATTTAAGTAAAGGAATTTAAATAAAATAAGTATAATTGTGCCCTTATAAATAGTCATGCAGTAAAAATTAGCTTAAAATATAATTGGTTAACTATAAGAATATATTTACCGCGATGCAAGTAATGGCAACTTGATTTGCTATGGGTATGATCTTTGATCTACATAATTTTAGTGTAAAGTACAGTGCTCTATGAGAAATGGTTTCTTGAAAATCATTTCTCTATTAGTGGTGGCTCATGGGGTCCACGTTCCGTGTATCGATTTGAAATTTTCTGTCGGATCTGTACTAGGGGCATAATGAAAATAAAATGTTTAAAAGTGAAAAGAAAATAAATAGTGACTACAAAAATATGAAAAAGAACTAAATTGAAAGAAAATAAAAAGTTAGGGGTAAAATAGTATTTTTTCCAAAAGAGTAAAAAGCAAGCAAATTAATTAATAATTTATTTATTAAATGTAAAATAGTCAATTGGTGGCTAAATTATTTAAAATTAAGTTTTATAGGTCACAGGGACCAAAACAAAATTTTACATAAAAAATGTTAACATAAGCATTAAATGATGTGATATATAGTAATTATAAGCCTAAAAACTAAAATAAACTAATTAAGAGTAATTTCGTCATTACGCGATTAAACCGACAAAATGGTAAAAAAGGGAAAGTTTTAAGAAAAAAAATGAATAATATTATAGATAAATTGAAATTGGTGTTGTAATAAGTAAATAAATGATTTTATAAGTGTTTGTGTAAAAATGTATTGCTTAAGAATTTTGATGATATGATAGAAAATATATCGATTATTAGTCACCATCGGGCATGATTAGTGTTCAGTGCGTAACTATTACTGCGTGCAGGTATCCAGGAGTAGGAGTAAGAATACACTTTGCAAGATTTTTTCTAGAAGTTTTGTTATTTATATTGTTGGCATGTATATAAATTTAATATTTTGGATATGTAATAAATGAACAGTAGATTGTAGTAGCTATGTGAATGTTGTGAAGGGGATATGAATATTAAATATATATATATATATTTTAAGATTGTGCCTCTGAGAGGCTATGTGCACTGTTTGCGTTTCGGGGGGCTAGTACAATGTACAATCGTTATATTGCAAAAAATTTATTAAATGCATAGTAAATTGGACAGTTATAGGTCATCGACGAACATTTATCAAATTATTGAATTTAAGTTATAACCTAAGAGGTTTAAAGTAAGTAACATAAGTTATAAGGAATATAGTTGAAAAAAAATTTTCCGACATATGATATACCGGAATAGTGATAGGTGTGATAAGAGTTTTATATTTAGTGGTATCAGAGCAGTAGTTTAGACGATTTTAAGATTGAAGTGGTATTAATGTTTGATTTAAATACATATATACATGCCAATTAGTATTTTGAAAGGTCGTTTTGGAATTAATGTATTCTTGTTTCCTTCTATTTTATAGTGAAAAGATGTCTGGAGAGCAAAGTCGTGAGGTGGGAGATAACAGGAGTGAGGCCTCCAGCAATGTTGGGCAACCGGAGGTCCCACAACTGGAAGCACCTCCACTAGTAGTGCCTCCTCCACCCCCTTCTCCTCAGTTAGACTTTCTTAGTCTGATGTCGGATTACATTCAACAGTGACTTTAGACTGTCCAAGCCCAGACACAACCATCAGTAGTACAGATACAGTCACCTGCTCCGCCTGGAAGAAAACCTATTCTAGAGCAGTTAAAAAGACTTGGGACTGAAGACTTTTCAGGGCATGACCCTTTGACACCTCCTCTTGCAGCCCATTGATGAAAGTATTTTCCATCACAGCATCGAGGAGATCAGGGAAAAGAGCAGACATCTCAAACTGCTTTCGATATTCACCCACCGTTGACGTCTGCCGGAGGGAGAAAAGCTGCTCCATCAGATTTCCATCCTGGGTGCTGCGAAATTATTCCAGCAAGAGTTTCTTGAATTCACCCCATCCATGGAAACTCCTGCTGTTGCTTTCATAGTAGTACCATGCCAAAGCTTCCGCTTCAAGGCAAACCACAGCTGATTGGAGTCTGTCATCCGGCGAAAGACCGTTGAGGTCGAAGTAACGTTCAGCCCTCAAAATCCATCCGTCTGGATTCTCTCCATCGAACATAGAACTCAACCCTAAAACCAAAGGTAGAAGAAGAAACTTACCAGGGCCAGCGAACTGCTGCTCTGACGATCGGAGGGTGGGGGGCGAGGCAGCGGCTGACGGCGGTGATGTGTAGAGAAAATGGGTTAGGGCAAAAATGAAAAATGAAAGTTGAAAGGCTTGGCTACTAAAGTGATTCGTGAAACACGCTTGCTGATATACAGGGTTTAAATGCTAAACATCTAAAGTTCGGTCGGTTCGATTTTCATACAACCGAACCAAATCGAAATAACTGAATATTCTTAAAAATACAAACTAAAATCGAATTAAAAAAATCGATCAATTTAATTTAATTTCAACCAAAGTTTGCGTTAGATCGGTTCAATTTCAACCAAAGTTTGCTCATGATTGTTAGAACTAAATAGGATAGAGGATTTTGTGGACTCGTTTTAAAATATGATTTTCTATTTTTTTATAAATTTTAATAAAATAATTAAAATATCTCAATAAAAAATATTCCTTTTTACTTTTAAATTCTTCATATAATTTTATTTAAAAATAAAAAGTGACCAGAAGAAAAAATATTCAATAAAATATATAATAAATGAAAATATACATATAAATTTCTATCTTAAATTTAAAAAAAATATATTTAAAAATTAAAATATAAAAAATGACATTTTTAAACTGGACAAGAGAATAATAATAAAAAATAAATACTTCACATATAGGCTATTTTCAATGATTCACAATATATATATAAGTTTTTTTCCAACTTTTATTTTTTCTCGATCTTACATTATAGAGAAAAGAATGCATCTCTTTCATATTTAACAGAGATAGTTACAAGTAACTACTCTATAAATACACGTATTATTATTATTATTATTATTACAACTAATAATAATAATAATAATAATAATAAAGGATAAATTTTCGATTTGTCCTTAAACATTTTTTTAGAAGAGTTTATTTGCCTTTCTTATTTATTTTAAAGCTAATTTAGTCACAACATTTTGACATCGGTAGACTTTCATCTTGGCATATATTTTTTTTTCTTTTTTGTCCTCATCAAAGTACAAAAATATATCGTAAAAAGATATAATATGTTAATAAATATATAAAATTTAAATATTATATGATGGAATTAAAATTGCAATTTATATGCAAAGTCTAAAGTCTAAACTCAGCCTCCAACGAAGTAGGTTTTTCTTGGATTTGACTCGGGTTGGACTTACATGCAAAAATATTTGTCCAAACTCAAAAATTTTGTGATAACTAAAATCACCCTCCATGTTGCCTTAATTTTTCAATTTTTGCATTTATAAATGTGGGATACTACTAAACGTATAGGTAATTCCAAAATCAAAATGTTTATTCTTTTGTTAATCCATTTTTCTTTAAATATTAAAAGAGTTCAAAGTTATACTTCTTTTTATATCATTATATGTTTATTTTTTTAATAATTTTTTCTCGATTTTGAATTGAGTTAATTATTCCGCTGTTAGTACGTAAATGCACAAATTCTATTTATTTTGCTTCTTAATCTCGTTTTTGGTAATCATGGGGATGCTTATTTAAACGATTTTTGGACAAGGGACGGGATTTTACGTTGATAAAATCCACAATTAATTTCCTTTCTAGTTGGGTAACATATTCATCCGTTACCTTCAGACATGCTACTGCTAGAAAATCTTAAAAATATCAATCAATATTGTTCATTTTATGGACTAGAAGAAAGCAGATAGCAACACACAACATTACAGCAGAGAGTGGAAATTAAAGGATCAAAAGAAGCATATTTACCTTTTGTACTGGACTAGAAGCAGATTGTGCACTCTGTTATCTGCAATTTAAGAAGCAGAAAATAAACAGCGGAGATGAGAGGCATAATAACGGTGGTGGTAAGGGAGAACGAACGAACAAGAAGGATCCAAAAATAAACACGTACCAGTAGAGATGAGAGGCAAAACGACGGTGAAGGAGGGAGAATAACAGAAGTAAGGGAGAAAGACGGTGAGGGAGATCGAAATACGGTGAGCGGCGGCCAGGGTGAAGGAGAGGGACAAATTCAAGGAGAGAGAGGAGAGAGCGATGACTTACGTGAGGGAGAGAGACAGATTGAGATAGGTAGGGTTATATATATATATATATATATATATATATATATATATATATATATATATATATATATATATATATATATATATATATATATATATATTAAACGGATCGGTTAATCGAAATCGATGATTTTTTCAAACCGTGGATAGGAACCAAAAATCGAAAATCTCTATTTTTTAAAATTTTAACAATTTTTTCGGTTTCGTTAACCTTAAAAATTGATTAAATTTTGAATTAATTTTTCGATTATTTTTCTCAGCCTTATTGATAAGAGTATCTTGAAAAAAAAATTATAAGTTTTGAACATAATTTGAAAAAATAAATTCTAAAAAATTAAATTAAAGTAAAAACATAAATTTGAAAAATTAAATTAACATATGAAGATTTATTTAAAATATAAATTTGAAAAATTAAATTAACATATGAAGATTTATTTAAGTATTCTAAAAATATTAGCATAAATTAGCTCAAAATAAACTTCGATGGCAAATCAACGCCTTCAACAAAACCTTGGAGGTAAATCAAAACTCTAGAGAAAACAAAATAAAATAAGATCACCTCAAAAGTCTAGAATTGTATATAGCCGATTACACCTCGGATAAGGTAAAGGACAATAAAATGAAGCACACTTAAAGCGGTGCCCTTGATCTTACATTATAACTGTTACATGAAAAAATTGAATCCAAAGATGCTCAGGTTCAAAATTTTTCTTATATATTATATTCATTAATTTAGAAAATAGAAAATTAATTAGATTCTTATATTTTAATCAAATACTTATATTATAATAGAACTAACCTATTTAACAAAAATTCAATATGAAAAATTTTGAAAATTCAAAAACTCAATCGAAACTAAATTTTACCACCATGAATGTGGCAAGTAAATTGCATACTGTTTATGAGAAACTACATGCTAGCTCTTTAAAGATTAAGAATCTAGTCAATTTTTTTTTTTTAAGAAAATGAATGTAAAAAAATTTAAAACTCAGGGGCTTGAGAATGATTTTGCCATCAACAAACTTATGAACCGAAACTTTTAAGTTACATTTACTTTATATATTAGACTAAAGTTTTGAATGTACTTTGAGTTCGATCAAATCAAAATTGGGACAAGACAGGGCTTACACATGAACAACAAAATATCAAGCTGTTGCAGTTTTGCGAGTAAATCTCTGCAAAGCCCTTGGTTGTGTATCTCCCTCGCTAATTTTCTGCCTTTTAGCCGATTTTTCTTCCTCTCTCTTTTGTTGATCCAAGAAAGGTCTCTTGGCTCTCTCAATCATCTCCTTTCTCTTATTTGCTCTCTTACTTGCCTTATTCCTCCCTTTTGTTTTGTTCTTAAAATCAACTTCCTTGGCACTTTCAACAGCTGCTTCCATTTTGGCTGCTATTTCTTGCTTTGTCGGTTTCTCTTTCTTCCTTGCTGGCCTCACTGTACCAATCTTTGAAGGGTCCAGCATGATTGTCTCAGGTGGGAGCTTGTCAAGAAGCGTGCGGACTTCCTTCTCTCTCCGCTGTTTAGATGTTTCGAATGGATTTGCTAACCAAGTGTCAAAGTTAGGTTCTCCAGACCCAGGAATGAGAATTGAGGACCACCCCATGGAATGTCCTATGCCTAGAGCATCTTCGTATGGCCTAAACAACACTTTGCCTATCTGGTAACCTTTCACCAATTGATGACCCATATATCTGCTATAATGTGTTGATTCTGAGAAATCTCCAAGAATCTGAACAAATGATCCGGTTCCAGCAGCCAGCAATCCCTTTTGACTGAAATCCAAGGTTTTTGCATGGCATTGTATTGTTTGGAGAACCTCAAATTTTCTCAAGTCCCAAATCTTAATTTTCCTTTCCTTGCCAGCCGTGGCCATAAGATGGCCATTAGGGTGGAATGCCAATGCTGAGATAGGACCGCGATGGCACAGCATTTTGACAAGGGGAGCTGCACTGGTGGGCTTCCACATGCTCACTACACCTCCTGAATGGCCCAAACCAACAACCGCATTGAAGGGATTAACCTGCATCACATCAGTACGGCCTAAACCTGTTCGTATATTGCCAATCATCTCACCCATTGTCACATCTTGATAATGAAGCTGTCCAAATTTGTTTACTGATGCGAGGAGAAAATGATTTTTCAGAAACTGAAGTCTTCGCACAGCACCATGTTCCTACAGGGCACAACACTGATAAATAACTTGGGATGCAGTCATGCAGTTTACATGCATCAGGTGAATATAATTGTTTAATTTTTTCCAGAAAAAATACAAAAAAGAAAACACGCCATCTGCATCAAACTTGAATCCTCTAGAACATAAGCGAAACTGACATCGTGCTTTCATTTGCAACAAGAGGCAATACACCAATCCGAAACAAAACATTAGTTTAACAATTTTCTTGCTAGATTTGAACTTCAATATGTGAAGATTATTAACAGAAAAGATATTAGTTCCTTTTTCCAATAACCTACACAGTGTTCTGGCTAGATAAAAGTTCTTTGACCGACTATATTTAGCCCCTAGTTATTGGTAACATCCATGAGTCATATACTAGATGCCATAAGATGAGGATCAACACTCAAGATGATTTCCTAATATGTAACCTATGTGAAAATCATTGTTAAATACATAGTACATTATGGAGTCAATTGAATTTCAGAGACCGGTTCTTAAGAGGTAAGCGCTATATACTTGGTAACTAAGACAAACAAGAAAAGCATTCCGATCCACGCAGACAAAGAAAAGGAAATTAAACAGGAAGACACAAGAAATAAATCTATAAACTTTGGGTAATACTATAAACATAGTTTAACCACTTAATGCAAAACATGTTGACCAGCAAAAAATTTTAAAAAACATTACAGTAGCTTGAACAGATAGAATTCTCCAAGGAAAGTTAGCAGACCTTTAGGCAGTGAAGTTCAGTGCCATCCCTGTTATAGATGTATGGGTACCTGCCAAAACTCATAATTATTACAGACATCTTTCAGATAGAGCTCCACAACATCGATTGACCTTATAATCTCAAGCAAGCAACCTTAACAGAGAGTTCAACTGAGCTAAACTTATACACAGCATGTATTAAATGGGATTGTACAACAGATAGAAAAATGAAAACAAATATGGCATTTTGCTGCAATAAGTTCGTCTAAGAAATTAATTAGTAAAGATGATAGCATATTTTATCAAATCAAGACATATAAAATCAACTAAAGGACTTGCGGACGAGTTGAGAAGTCCATGCACGCGCACGTATTGGCAGAGTAGAGTTCCAATAATGACTAGAAAGGGACAAAGTTAAACTGACAATAAATCAAAAATTGAAATATGAGTCTGTTCAAACTTTGGAGGCTGAGACTTTACACATCATAACATTGCTACCTTACAATCTAAAAGGTTTTGGAGTTTTGGAAAGAGTCGTCCTTATAAAGAGCGGTGAAGGCCCACATACGAGTCATGACATCTGGCTGACCAGTGCGAAGCAGAGAGCTGCATGCACCAGCTATGCACTAAAGATGGTACTATTCTGTCCATATAGTTTGTCCAAAATCGTTATTTTTCCCTTTTTTTGTCAAAAATGCACTTTTTTAGTTTTGAAAGTTTGTGCTGTGTTGCTCTTTTTTTGTAACACCGTTTGAGGGAGACTAACAATACTGATATGGATATTGAAGTGGTGACATTACACACACGTGTACAAATTGTTAGTCCATAGAATTTTGATAATTATACCATTTAAAAAACTTCAGAACTGATATTATGGAAAATGCTTAAATTATCTCTTTTGAGACCAAAGTAACATCTGAAGATTTAACTTCAGGTTTCAGCTAATAATGGATCAATCAATACGAACAGACCATAAGAAATAATACAAAGGAAACAACCATATCATGCAGACTTATATAGCAGTTATGTTTCACTTATTTAAGCAAACAGATATTTATTTTAATGGAAAAGAAAAACAAATCGAACCAAAATGGGCATACTTTTTCTGGGCAGCAGCAAAGAAGAACTCATTGTGCAGAAACACAACATCGCGCACCGTTTCCCTCACCTGAGTAAGCAAAGATATATTAAATAAAAGAGTGGCTGCAGTAGGTTGTCAAAATTGATTTTTTTAAATTTAACTACAACTAGTGGAGGATCCATATAATTGGATCATAACATCAAGATTAAAATCATAAGGACCTCCCTAGGCTCAAGAGAAGATATTGATGTTTCTTAAAAATCAAATTCAAAGCAGAAACACAATTACAATACAGATTCAAACTAAATTAAACAATCCAAGAATTCGTTTGATTTTTTAATGCTGAAGGAAAAGGGAGAGTAAGGTATTAGGTGGCTTTTAAACTTTTATTTTTAATCCCACCATTGATGCCATTCATTTTGTTGCCTACATGTATTTATTTATGTGCCTTCTTCCAGTGATAGGCCCACTTATTTTGGCAGTTAACTAATTTTTTTATGATTTCATGGATTGTCGTACATGTACTTAGCCAATAGACTAATAATTTTAAGTTTTTAACAAGTTAATCAACCAGGGTACCACCATATTATTCGTTTCTAATTTATACACAAGTTAAATCTATTTTAGATCGTTAACTCATATAATTTATAAGTGAAATCAGGATTTTAACAATAATTGGCTAGAATAAGTAAACCTATAAGTCATCTAAAAATCAAAGGTCAACAGGGATAACACCTCCAGTCTAAAATTCAGTAGCAACCTGCTAAGGAGAGTCTCAACCTGAAAGTGGCACAGCATACCTGCATCTCTTTAATTAGGCTTATATTCTTCATGTCTACAACTGCCAGGTGACCTTTGCGCCCAGCAACAGCCATGTATCTCCCACTTGAGGTGAAATCCAGAGTATAAGGACCAAGATCTGCACATTTTAGTTAAGAATAAGTAACTTTTAAGGCACAAGCATTGCACAAGACTCAAACAAGATAAAATGTCTCAGTTTTAATCAAATACTTTTAGGAATACAGTTTGTGCATACTCAACATAAACAGAACATAGAGCACAATTCTGGTTCATAGTTACATCTTTATAGTTCATGGACACATTATGTACAAAATATTTGACACAAATGAGAAAAGCAGTTAACTACAAGCAAGGCAAAGAAGACCATCAATTTCAGAAGAATGAAGGTTCCAATTAACTATCTTGACTTGCCAACATGATTGGTGGTATAAATTTTCAATTAATGATAAATTAGTCTAATTGAAATCAAATCAGATAGCAGGCTACCTGGTAAGATTATATCATGTTGATTCTTTGAGCTTAATATATCAACTTCAGAAGCAATTGCCTCCTGTCTGATCCTCCATGTCTTTTCAATACCTTCGGCCTCAAGATAGCCTCCACCACTTGGCATAAGCCACTGATTAGAAAGATCAAGTATCACAAAATAACTCTAACAAGAAAAATGAATCTAATATTTACAGAGAGAGCCAGCTGCATGGAGAGAAAATCCAATAGTTAAGGTACCATAACATGTCAGAATCTCAGACCAGCTATTAATATGGCTAATCCTCCTTCAGAAACAGACTTTAATACTTCATGTAAAATGATGGCACCAAATTGAAAATCAGTTCACAAATTTTAACCTTCTTATTGTTCAAACCCATAGAAGAGAGAGAAGTTACAAATTTAGAATGAAGTAAAAGGTACACCCAGCAAGTGATTCACCTTCTCAGCCTTGGCAGCAGCTTTTGCAGATATTCCATAGAATTCTTCTCTAACAGAAAGTTGTCCCTTCAGTTTTTTGTCTTTCAAGATCTGCAAATAAGGGAAACGTCACAATTCAGAAAAAAATAAAAATCTAACAAATTTCTCCAACAGGAAATCTCAGTCAACAGTTATGTACCTCCAAATTAGCACCCTCTCCTCTAAGATACTTCTTTACTTTTGTATCCAACTCAAGGGATAACTCCTGCAAATAAGAAGCCCCTCAATTAATTTTTTTTTTTATTGTAAACTAATGTTTTGGCACTCTTCCGTGGATTAGGAAAATGACAACTAACAATGGTACCTGTTCAATGGGAGGCAAAATCTTTCCATGATCATCATTATCATGCTTGGCACGCATCTTGATACAAATTTATAGAAGTAATGAAGGAGGAGACGGCGAGAGAATGAAAGGATTAAAGAAAAGTAGGGTTTTTTATTTATACAGTGGGTGTTGGTCGGGTTAATCGGTCGGACCGGTTTTAGGGGTTCACCCGACCCGAAATTTTCAGAAAATCCTTTCCCCGACCCTACAACCCAATTAACCCCACCCGATTTTATCGGTTCGAATCGAATTAATCGGTTAATCGGTTCGGTTCGAATTGATAAGTTAATCGGGTCGGTTCGATTTTTGCACACCCCTGCATGCACCATTTGATTTATTGATCAAGGACAGGATTTATTGCATAGAACTTTACTCACCCTAGCTGTGGACGCATCGCCGCTCGCCTACTTACCCAAATCTTCCTCTTAAACCCTAATTCTGTAATTCCTTCTCTTCAGGTTTCTTTTTCTTCTCTTCTTCATTCTCTGTCAATACCTATCTCAATTTTTTTTTTTCTGATTTTGTTTCATTTATCAGCTTAAACTTCTGCCCTAATGAGAGGAAGGAGCTACACCCCATCCCCACCACGTGGCTATGGTAGAAGGGGCCGGAGCCCTAGCCCCCGAGGTCGTTATGGCGGAGGTGGCCGTGGCGGTGGTAGGGATCTTCCCACTAGCCTTCTTGTCCGTAATCTACGCCATGATTGCAGGTTCTTTTTTCTCTTTGTTTCTACTGTTCTTGTATTGTGTGGGTCCTCTCGGATTTCAATCCAATCAATAAAGATAGAATCTTGACATCGTGAATTTGGTGTGTTAAGTTTAATAATTAGTGCATTTTTTGTTTTAACTTGAAAATTATTTTATAGCTGGTTTCTTGATTCTAGTATGGTAAGATTGAAATTTTTGTGCGTAAAATGCTTCACATTTCATGTAATGGTTATTGAGATTTACTTAAGCTAGTGGGCAGTCGTTCAACTGATCTATCACTTGCATCCTTGATCTAGATATTGGAATTGTTGTATTGATACTTGCCAAAACAAATTGTTAATGCTATTTTAGTTTGACAAGAGATACTGAGAGTCAATTTGAAATGAGTGGCAACAAATATGAACTATAATAGAATTTCCCACATTGCTTCTTGTTATCCTATTGCAATAAAATAAATTGTTGGAGGGAACTGTTTGAACTGTACAGCCTCTATTCTAATGTACCAGTACAACTATTGGTTGATAAATTGATCCTTTCCCCTATACATTATCCTTATGGAAAAGAATTCAGGTTTTTCCTAGAACTGAAATTGTTTTTCCTTTAACCTTTGTGCATAATTGATACACAATATCTACCACCTTATTATATATTTTGATGGATTAAATGGGTCAATGTTTTTGTTTTAATTGCTTTGTTGTCTGTGATCTTTCGGGGTAAATATTTTTTATTTTGCTCAATTGCTTAAATTAGAATCAAGGAGAATAAGTTTTTGTACAATTTGCAGGCAGGAGGATCTTCGTAGGCCTTTTGAACAGTTCGGTGCTCTGAAGGACATTTACTTGCCTAGGGATTATTATACTGGGTGAGCATGTCCTGGCTTAATATACATATGTCTATAATTTTTTGATGATGCAACATTTTATTCTTTTTACTTTTTGTCCTTCAATTTTCACTTTTGGTAATGGAAATTCGTCATTTTAGTTGTGGAGGCTTCAACAAGTCAATTGCTTGTTTGGTTACAGTTTCTAAAGCAGTTTTAATGTTTTTCCTAAATCTGTTGATGAAGCAAAAGTCTTTTTTTTTTCTTTTTTCTTTTTCTATGGATTCTCCATGATTTTCCTCCTCCGTTATTGTTTCCTTTCTCTTTTCCTACAGGATTTTTTAAGTTTGAAGCATCGGTGCATCGGTTTCTTACAATTTTACACTGGAACCATTCTTGTAATTTTCAGGGTATTTAAAACATTATCTTAAAAATGTTTTTGAAGTTCTACCAAGCTAGCTTACCATGCTCACTTGTCCCTTCCAATTCATGTTTTTATGTCGGGACATTTTCATGATATACTCTCTTGAGACTAAAAGTTGGGTCAGTTAATTGAAGTTTTTGAGATTTAACAGTGAAATTAAAGTTTTGAAGACATCAATCAAGTAATTAGAGTTCTTTTGAAGATGATGTTAATGGTAGTGAAGATTGGAAGGAAGTTGGTTTGAATACATTGTGAAGATTGTTCCAAGTCTTGAAGAATTTCAAGTCATCTTTAAACTGACACTTGCAAGGTCAGCAGCCAAGTGCTTGCTTTCTCATGTTTATCATGACCTTGGGATATCGTTGGTAAATTTCATTGGCAAAGGTTTAAGGCGTGCATGTCCCTGCCTCTCTTGTTGCCATTTAGATACTTATATCGTCCTTGTTTCCTCTTAAATATACTTGGTGCAGGGAACCCCGTGGTTTTGGTTTTGTTCAATATGCAGATCCTCATGATGCTGCTGAAGCCAAACATCACATGGATGGTAGGGTTCTTCTTGGTCGAGAGTTGACTGTTGTATTTGCAGAGGAGAATAGGAAGAAGCCATCTGATATGAGGGCACGGGAGCGAGGGAGGTAGACTTTCTTTTTTATTTTTTCGATGGTTGAGCTTTGTTCTCACTGGCATTAATATTCTTCTGAGGATTTATTCTTTTTTCCCCCTTTCCTTGTTCATTGAAGTATTTGGATTATTCTTGAAGTGCTTTAGTTTTCTTCATTTTGATTATTTTTCTACCTGTTCTGATGGTTGGACACAACCCAAAACCATTCATAATGTGCATTTACAGTAATGTTAATTTTAACTGAAGATTCACAAGAAATTTTATTAAGTTTTGATCAGTTATTAGATCATTTTTTTCATGTGACAAATATCTTGTGAAATGGGAAAATCAGGAAGTGTATTCCTTTTATGATGATAATCTCTATGAGTCTTTAATCAATTGGAAGGTTGATGTGAAAGCATAAATTGGAATGATGACATCAGTAGTTTCTTCTTCTTTTCTTCTCATTATTTGCATGTCTTACGGCACATGGCTCTTTTACTCTTCAAAGCTTAAGTTTTAGAAATACCTGCTACTTATTTTAAGTTGCTTGTGTCCAAAAACATAACAGGAAAGTAGTTTCTTTCTGCTTTTGTTGTTTCTTGAATTCACTAAAGTTTTTGTCTGTATAATTGTAAGCATTTGACAACTGTTTGTATGATTTTTTGAAACATTTTACCTGTGTTTTAGGGGCCGGTTTCGTGATCGAAGAAGATCCCCACCTCGTTATTCTCGTACTCCACCTCGATATTCTCGTACTCCACCTCCACGTTATGCTAGATCTCGGTCCCTTAGTCGTGATTATTATTCTCCTCCCAAAAGACGGAATTACTCAAGGTATGTCTATATATTATGAGTTATAATTCCTTTGCTTTGCTGAATTTTCTCTCATACCAAAGCACCAGGCTTGTGTGAATGTACTGTTAAACGGGACAACCATTTTGATTTTAGCTCTTAAGAGTTGGTTACCAAAAATGATAGTCATTTGTGCTGCTTAAGTTTTAGCAAAAATTCTCTTGAATAAGGAGTGGTATATTTCGAGCATTTCTTGTTAGGAGTTGTGTTTTAGCTATGTAGAATTTCTCTGACTTCCGGAGTAATCTTTTTTAATCCTCCTCTTATTGGCTAGAGCTCAAGTTATAACTGTTGGATCCTGTTTTCCTCTTTATAGAACTGGGATCTTCTTGGTGTTCTGTACCGTAAAACCTATGATTATGAGAGAGACCTTTCTCTTTGGTTTCCTTATCTTTCCATGTCCTCTCTCTGCAATCCTTTACATAACTATCTACTCAAATTTGGTCCACTACTCACCTGTCTTTCTCTCTTGCTATCTCTCTAACGCAAATTGGTTAATTTCCTCTATGTTGTTATCTTTGTGTCTGTCATTTATCATTTGATGGAACAGCATTTGCCCCCGACATAAGACCATTTCTAAGAACAGAGATGAAATCTCTAGTATTTTTATTGTGTCAACATTTAATTTTAAAAACTAAGACATTCAACGAATAACAGTAATGAGAATGGAATGAAAGATTCTAATTTCTCCTATACTTTTCAATTCTCTGGATGAGAAGTATAAGTTCAGACTATCTTGGGAAAATGGAGTTTCAAGCAACTTTTGCAATTTGGGGGTTATTTAGAGAATGAGATTTGGGCAGTAGTTGATGAACAGAGAGACAACTAATTAAGGAAGGACCTAGAATTGAGAAAGAAAACCTGGGCAACCAATTGAAACTGGAGGGCATAGTGCTAATGTAGTCCTATTCAGTTTAATATCATTTGCAAGGTTACGGCTATTGCCATTTTGGCTGTGGCTGTGTTACCACGCTTTACACATTTTCTCCTATATATTGTCTTGCATTTCAGCATGTTTTATTTTGGAAATCAGTTTTAGTTTACTTTTGCAAAGCAAGTCACATGGCGTTATTCTGAACTGATTTGCATCGTTTGGGGTTTGAATCCTATGGTTTGGTATGTATCTTCTAGATTTTAATTCATATGCCTACAATTATTATTATCGAAGGGCCTTGATAGAACAGGATCATGAGTGAAGTATGCATCCTCTTTGTCCCTATGCATGTTGAATTGGTCCTTCAATTGTGCTTTTTCTCTTGGCAATGACGTTCTGGAATGCCTAGAGCTTTGGGACTTGGTACTTGACAGTTCTGTAGCATGGTTTACATGGTTTTGTTTGGGCCGATGCAGATCCATTTCACCTCAAGAGAAGAGGTATAGTCAAGAGAGGCGGTATTCACGCTCAAGGAGCCGCAGTCGAAGTCTGAATAGGAGTCGAAGCCGAAGCCCCAGGAGCAGAAGCCGGACGCCAAACAGAAGCAGAAGTCACAGCCCAAGAAGAAGCAGAACCAAGACCCCGATTCAGGATGAATACCCAAGGGAAACAAATGGAGATAGGTCTCCTAGTCAATGATATCCAAATGAGAATGTAGTTTCACTTGTGTTTCAGATCATGTTTTTGGTCAATGCAGGTTGATTTAGGTGGTGTTGTTTGTTGTTTGGAACCTTAGAGGATGCTTCTTTGTTATTGCGGTGAATGTGTGGGAAGATTCCAACTCGAGCATTCTGAGATTTGCATTGATTTTGTGACTTGGTTATAGATTATGAACATATGTTTTTGCCTGACATGGCTAAGTAATAGTAAGACCATTTGTTTGTGTTGATCGTATCTTTTGTGCTGGTTGATTTTATGATGATTCATTTTCAGTCTATTGAGCTCGATATTCTTCCAATCAGTTATATGACCACGGTTCCTCCTCTCTTCAAGCTCCATATCAACTGTACAAGAGCTTGATTTTTTTATATCGATTATTTGTTTTCTTCCTGTTCTTCATGTTTTCAGCCATTTATAAAATTGTGTATCCCGACTTTAAAGCTTAAAATAATAGTTTTGTCAGTATGATCATTTTTTATTTGTTGATTGCTGACTAACGATATGAATGGCACGTAATATTGAAGAATTGGACGTTTACTTGCTGATGTGTCTTTTTTTATCCACATTATGTTTTATATGTCAAATTTTGAAATGTCATGTTTCATCCATATCATCATGTAAGCGGTCAACAGATGGAGGATGGTCAAACTAACGGATCCGTTATTTTATGAGCTAAATTGTTTCAATTTTAAAATATTAGAGGTGATATTACAACAAATTAAATTTTAGGAGTTGAATTGTACTTTTTGTCAATTTTTAGTTGGCGATTTGCATATTCGGCCAAATTAATATTCAAATTTAAGTTTTTTAAGTTCTTTTAGGAATGTAATGAGATGATGCATTTTTTTACTTAATTAGACTACGGATATTAATTTGGAATATGCCGTTAGTACGGAACCTAATAATTGAGAAAACACAATGGGAATTGAATTGATTGTATTCTCTTGATTAACACTAAGATTACACCCCTATTTATACAAAGAGAAAGATAAAATTACACCTAAAATCTAGTTGTCACACACTATAATATACAGCTGTATAACAGCTGTATTCCATGTCTTCTAACAGCTGTATAACAGCTGGATAAGGCAGAATATTACAGCTTTAATCAACTACACAGCCAAGTCTCCCCCTCAAGTTGGTGCATAGATATCACGCATGCCCAACTTGGATAATGATGCATAAAACTGACCACTAGCAACAGCGTGGGTCATCATGTCAGCTAGTTGATTTGCACTCTTGATGTAAGGAACCTCTATTATACCAGAATCCAGGTTATCCTTGATATAATTCCTGTCAAGTTCAACATGTTTAGTTCGATCATGTTGTACCGGATTATTAGCTATTTCAATAGCTGCAGTGTTATCACAATAAAGTACCATAGGTTTCTTTGGACCAAATCCAAGTTCTTTTAAGAGAATTTTTAACCAAGTAAGTTCTGTGGTTGCATGATGGAGAGCCCGATATTCAGCTTCGGCGCTAGACAATGACACCACATTCTGCTTCTTACTCCTCCAAGTCACCAAATTACCTCCAACGAATGACACATATCCTGAAGTTGACTTTCTATCTAATCTAGAGCCAGCAAAGTCAGAATCTGTGTAACCCACAATATCTAAGTGCCCATGTTTGGAGAACATAATACCTTTGCCCGGAGAGGACTTCAAATAAGCCAGAATACGATTTACTGCATTCATGTGTCGATCACTTGGATTGTGCATAAACTGACTGACAACACTAACTGCATACGACAAATCGGGTCTAGTATGGGTTAAATAGATCAATTTTCCCACTAGTCTTTGATATCTCTCCTTGTTAGTTGGAACTTGATCAGGATAGATAGATAGACCATGATTCACTTCAATGGGAGTATCTACAGGTTCACAGGCAGAATTCCCAGTTTCAGCTAAGAGATCTAAAATATACTTCCGTTGGGAGAGGAAAAGGCCTTGTTTGGACCGAGACACTTCAACACCCAAGAAATATTTTAGAGTCCCTAAGTCTTTCATCTCGAATTCCTTTGCCAAATGGTTTCGAAGCTTCTCTATCTCACTAGCATTACTACCTGTAACAATCATATCATCGACATAAACAATAAGCAAGGTAATATCATCATGATCTCTCTTATAAAACAGAGTGTGATCTGCTAAAGCTTGCTTAAAACCATACTCCTTCATAGAGTAACTCAACTTGCCAAACCATGCCCTTGGTGACTGTTTCAGTCCATACAACGCCTTTTTCAGCTTGCATACTTTTCCTTCTAATGGGAATCCTGGAGGAGGATCCATATACACCTCCTCTATCAAATCACCGTGGAGAAAAGCATTTTTTACATCAAACTGCCGTAATGTCCAGTCTTGATTGACCGCAAGAGATAAGATAACTCGAACGGTGTTCATCTTAGCCACAGGAGCAAAAGTCTCTTGATAGTCAATCCCATAGGTTTGAGTGTAACCTTTGGCCACCAATCTAGCCTTGTACCTTTCAACTGTCCCATCTGACTTGTACTTCACTGTAAACACCCACTTGCAACCTACCGTCTTTTTTTCCGGTGGTAACTCAACCATCTCCCAAGTGGAATTCTTTTGGAGAGCATTCATTTCTTCTTCCATGGAAGCCTTCCACTTAGTATCTCCAAGGGCTTCCTGAAAATGACTAGGAATAGACACAGAAGACAACTGAAGAGCAAAAGCAAGATGAGTTTCTGACAAGCGATGATAAGAGATAAAATCAGAAATGGGATAAGCAACATTAGAAGATGATTTGGAAAAGCCCAACCTATCAGGTTCTTTACGTTCACGAAGGGGATATCTTCTACCATGATCGTGATCCGTAACTTGTGGATTCACAACAGCATTCTCTAATGTGACAAGACTAGAATCAATATCTGAAGTTGAAATTTTAGGAGAGGGAACACATACCTCAGGATTTATAGTAGAAGAGTCATCCGATGGCATGGTAACGTCATCAAGAGGGGCATTAGAATTAGGAGTCTCTTTTCTTCTTGTATACTTGTTTTGGAATAATTGAGCTGGTCTTTTGTTCTTTATCTCCTCAAGTTCAGACCCAACTTCAATAGTACAAATATCATCTAAAGGACAAGTATCATCTAAAGATTCCTTATTCCCCACATCAAATGAATGCTCCCCCTTACCTGAACTCTCCCCCTTTCTTGACATCCATAACTTCTTCTCTGCTAACCATAATCGTTCCTCTTCCCTACTACTAATCTCCCCCTGAAGAGGAACCATAGATACATCTCCAGAAAAATAAGATACCTGTTCACAGAACTGAACATCCATGGAAACATAATATTTACCTGTAGGAGGATGAAAACATTTGTAGCCCTTTTGAGAATTAGAGTAACCAAGGAAAACACACTTAAGAGCACGCGGATCAAGTTTATCCCTATAGATAGAGTGCACATGAACATAACATACACAACCAAAAACCTTGGGGCAAAGATTTAGAGCAGAAGGGATAGAGTGAAATTTTGATAACATTCTCAAAGGAGTTTGAAAATCAATGATACGAGCAGGCATCCGATTAATAAGAAAGACAGCAGTCATGACAGCCTCAGCCCAAAAACGTTTAGGAACATGCATAGTAAAGCTTAAAGCCCTAGCAACCTCAAGGATGTGACGATTCTTACGTTCTGCTATACCGTTTTGTTGAGGTGTATAAGCACAGGTGGTTTGGTGGAGGATGCCATGTTCTAGGAAGAAATTAGTGAGAGACTGATTAACAAACTCACGGCCATTGTCAGAATGAAAGACTTGAACCTGAGTATGAAACTGTGTGACAATCATTTTATAAAATTGAGGAATCAGATGTATAACATCATTTTTAGATTTCATCAAATAAACCCAACTCACTCTAGTACAGTCATCAATAAAAGACACAAAGTATTTGTGACCCGAAGCAGATGGAGTAGAAAAAGGACCCCACACATCAGTATAAACACATGAAAAAGGAATAGAACTTTTATTGAAACTGTTTTTGAAAGAAACACGATGGTTTTTTGCATAAATGCATTGTTCACACTTTAAACTAGAGGGAGTAACATTGCGAAATAACTTAGGGAATAAATGTTCTAAATAAGTAAAAGATGGATGTCCTAACCGACAGTGCCATAAAAGAATCTTTTCTCTATCAAATGTCTCTCTCTCTACTTGAAGTCCATGACTATGTTCAGATTTAAGCTCCTTAACCCCCTCCAAGTAATAAAGGCCGCCTCTTTCCTTACCAATGCCAATCGTCATCTTCGTATGATTGTCCTGAAATACACAGTGAGAAGAATTAAACGTTACAGAACAATTGAGACTTTTGGTAATCTTACTAATGGAAAGAAGATTATTAGAGAGGGCGGGTGCAAGTAAAACAGATGACATAGAGAGTGTAGGAGAGACTGAGACATTTCCAACCCCGGTAATGGGCATAGAATTCCCATTAGCAACCTGTACAGACTTAACAGTAGACGACATGAGAGAGGTAAGTATGGAAGAATTACTAGTCATATGGTCAGTAGCCCCTGAATCAATAACCCAAGTGTTAGAAGCAATATAAGCACATGTCAAACTAGACTTACTTGCTTGAGGTGACACTTGAGAGACATGAGAAGCAGACGGTAGAGAAGTATTAGCAATAGCTATCTGAGCAGATTTTTTGTTTTTCTTCTCAGCTTGCTTAAGTTTATACCACTCCGGATAACCATGCTTCTTCCAACAAACGTCTACTGTATGTCGGTTGCTGTTGCAATGGGTGCAGAAGCGAGAATTAGAGGTGGCAGAATCCATAGAGGCAGTATGAGGGGTGCTCTTTTGGACAGCCAGAGCTGATGCCTCAGAATGAGTTTCTGATCCCATGGTGACTTGTCTCTGCACTTCGCGACGAACTAAAGAATAAGCTTCCTCCAGGCTGGGTAAAGGTGAAGTAGCCAAAACACGACTACAAACTTGATCCAAATTATAGTCAAGACCTGCAAGAAACATATAGATTCGATCTTCAGAAATACGCTGCCTCTGTTTCTCAATATCAGCGGCACATGTCATGTCATTGGGCCTTCGATAATCAAGTTCCATGAAAATTGAATTCAACTCATTGTAATATTCTGCTAGAGATCGGCCAGCTTGACGCAATTGAAAGGATTTTTTCATCAGTTCATAGACTTGAGAAGAATCTGAAACATCAAGATAGCTCCTCTTAACTGCATCCCAAACTGCTTTAGATGTCCCACACTGCACAAAGTGTGACATCAGATTATCAGTCATGGAATTAATTAGCCAAGACTTGACAAGAGCATCTTCAGCTTCCCATTCGTCATAGCCTGGTTCATCCTCTGCAGGAGCAGCCTTTCTTCCAGTAATATAACCCTTCTTTTTTCTGCCAGCAATATGCATCTCTAGAATCTTGGACCAAACACGATAATTAGTACCATCCAATTTGATATGGATTGGAGAAGATGTCTCATGAATAGTCATAGCAGGAAGGTTTTTTCCATCTGGATTTTTGCTATCCGAAATCTCATTGTCAGTTTTAGGAGACATTGATGTCGGCTAGGGTTTGAACAAAAGAAAGGCAGCGGCTAGGGATTGAACAAAAGAAAAGGCAGCAGCTAGGGTTTGAACAAAAATAAAGGCAGCGGAAGAAATTTTCTTTTGCTCTGATACCAAATTGAGAAAACACAATGGGAATTGAATTGATTGTATTCTCTTGATTAACACTAAGATTACACCCTTATTTATACAAAGAGAAAGATAAAATTACACCTAAAATCTAGTTGTCACATACTATAATATACAGCTGTATAACAGCTGTATTCCATGTCTTCTAACAGCTGTATAACAGCTGGATAAGGCAGAATATTACAGCTTTAATCAATGATGTGAATTCATGTTAATCGGAGTGCTACTACTCTTTAGTATGATTAGTATTAAAATTCAAAATTTTGGTGGTGAAAAAAGAACATATTTTACAAATTTTAAAATTTTGGACCTTGAATTTGAAGCCAACGTACCAAATTGATATTGGTTTAACTTGCAAAAAGTTTCAACCAATCCTCAACTTTTCCTGGAAAGACCCCACTAATGCTAAGCAATAGGTGTGAAAGCTTCAACTTTCTGTGCATGTGGCCGGGTCAGGACTCCAGATAAAGAAAAGGTCTTGAAAAAAAACAAAAAGAAAAAAAAAACAGTGAATTAGCCTTAATTAAGACACCCTTATTAAAGGAAAAAAACACTCATCATAATTCGTAAACATATTTTCAAGCCAAACCGTTTTTGACTTTTGACTTATCACTTCTCCTTTTCAAGCTGTACAAAATGACTTTTGGAGAGAATTTCAGAAAAAATAAAGATGTCCTTCTCTCTCTTCTGTTCCATAGTGTTTGTTTGATACCACAATTAACATCAATAATTAGTTAAATAGCCATTCTATCATGGTGGCAACCAATATAAAAATAAAAATACAATCTTTTTTTTTTTTTTTTATATTAGTATTCATTCAAAAGTTGCAAATAGGACAAACAACCGGCAACAAATATTTGAAGAGGTTAATTCCTGTTGCCTATCTATTCAATCCATCTAAAGAAAAGCTGCCATTGGAGGTTTCTTAGCCCTCTAACCTTCTAATAATTATTTTATTAATGTATGCTACTAATGCTATTTCTATATAGAGGGGTATAGTTTGAATTTACTGTTTTGTTGTATTTAATGAAGAGCTTAGTGAGTTCTTCTAGTAAAGTGTGTTTCTGGGTGCTGTTTGGTTTTTCCACTTAAAATGAAAAGCTTTTAACTTTAGTGGGGCTGCAGGACTCTGTCTAGATTAAGCTTTGGATCCTTAGTTGGTAACATTTTGTACTCATTTCTCAGTTTGTTGTTTTGAGTTTTTGTCTCTGTTGGGTTTTAGGGCTTAGTTCGCTCTTTGGAGGCTGCTTAGCTTTGATTCTTGGTCTCTTTCAACTGGACAAAGTTCTATCAGGTACTTTTGAGCTTTCTACTCTCAATTCACTTATTTTGTTCTTTTTCCTATTACGTGTATTTTGTGCTTTTGGCATCTGGTTTTCCTTTTTTTATGGCTTTTGGGATTTTTAATGTGTGGGTTCTTTGATCTTTTCTGGAAATTTTGGCTCTTGTGTTTTCTGCGTTTCTCTAGTTTTTGAGTCTTTTATGATGTCTATGGGTTTGAGATTTTTGAAGCTAAGTTGATGCAGATTTATCTCCAAGTTTGCTTACTTCAAAAAGATCTATTCAAATTTCAAATCTTTAAGGGCATTGTTGTTGATATAATATATGGGATAAAGGAAGGATGCTGGTGTCTTGTGACTTCTTGATCTGTTCGCATTAATTCCTTGCTGTAGAATGTGTTGATTACTTGTGGAAGTTAAAATTGACAGCTTTCACGTGTTTTAAGGTTGTATGTGTATCGTGGCACTTGGCTGCTCTGTGCTTTCATCTGCCTCTTGTATATTTACTGAAGTTATTGGCTTATTCTCCTATTGAGGTTTAAGCAGCCGTTCGGATTTCAGCTGGTTTAGAAATTAGTGTCATTGAAAAAGATAGATACATTATAATGTTATGGAACGATTAAGAGAGCATGGTCTCTTTCAGCTCCTTATCACTTAGGCATGATTAATGAATCATGCTTTTAATTTCTGGTAGTGTCTGCATAATGTGTAGTGTAAGTCTCTTTCATGATGCCTTGTTAAGTTGGAATAAGTAGTCCTATGTAGCTTCCAATTGATTCTACAGATTTGAAGAACGCAACTACTTTCAGATTAATATTGTATGGGTGAATTCATTTGCTTGTTTTGTCCGTAAGATTGAAAGTTATTCATTCATGTGAATAGGTTAGCTATTCTAGTCAGAGAAATAAAGAAGGTTTTGAAAACGATTTGTGTATATTTGAAGTAAGAAATAGCACCTGAACTAAAGACCACGGCATCTGGTGAAGGTCACAGAGTTGGCATTTCTGTCAAAAATGATATTGGAGCCATTTTCAAATATGAAAGATATAGAGAAGAGAAGCAAAACACAATTTGTGTGAGTTGGAGATGTGCAATGCCCTTAGAGCCTGCGGTATCTCTTAATGGTGCAGTTTTGTGGACAACGTTTTTCACCATTAAAACAAGCATCAGACATCAAATACTCTGCTTGATGGGTGTTTTTGGACTTCTCTTACTAGATCAAGCAAGAATACTTTACCTAAGGTGTGTGAATAGTGAATGATTTCAGGTAGTACGAGAGAGAAATTAGAGGGCAGAAAATTAGGGAATTAAATCTGCTATTGCACCTTTTATGTTGTATTCAGCCTCGAAAAATATTCATTATTACAGGGCTGTTATGTTGCTCTAGTCTTGTAGCCTTAACCATGACTACCATGACCTGGACCTCACTATCCAACCCCTTGCATGGCTAGCAACAAAGCCTGAATTGGAGCTAAGCTCTGAAGCTGTTACAGTTTTCTTCTTTATGCTATAGTCTTCAAATCAACAAACAAAACATGCTGTTAGCTTTGGCCTATTTCTTAACTGGTGTTAGAAGACAGATTAACCCGTTGAATAGAATGTGAATGCTGCCATTTATGGAATTGAAATCAAGAATCATGGCAGCATGTGGGGTACATTAAAATGTGACTGCAGAGGTGTCACCAATCCATTAGTTTGTAACTTGAATTAAAACTGAACGCTCTGGTCCTATCAGTCTCGTGATTGACAGTTGAGCTGGTACTCATGGATATGATAGATACAAGTAGGTTTTGGCTAGTACATCGTGTACAACTGAAGTATCAAGTGATCAACAATTGAATTAGTTTCATTAGAGTAGAGTCCTTACTTTATATATCAGTTCTTCAATTTTTCTGGTTTTCTATTTTCTTTTAAGAATAGATCTCTCTTCTTCTGCCTTATTTAGTACATGTGCAAATGCATTGAAGACTTGTATTATTATTTCTCATTCATGACTTGCACTTTAACGTTTTAGTTAGATTTGATGTGTTAGCTGTGCATCTACTAGAGGTTGTACAGTCCATGATATGGATGCAGTATGGATACTAATTCCTAGGGGCCTTTTATGCATTTTCTGTTTGCTTTATTTTTCTTGCATTGTTTTTCTGTTTTCCTTTTGATAAAGATGATTCAAGAATTACTTTGTTTGTCTGTCAACTGGTGTGATGTTACAAATTTCACCTAGTTATAGAGTTGTGAATTTTTAATTAATAGGTTCCATAAATTTAGTTTCAAAGTAGACTCTTTTGCATTGTCAGCTTCAATAAGAGTATGCTTTTTGTTATTTTGTCTTGTTCCATTTGATTATTGGCTGATATTTTGGCAGTTCAACTCCAGCTAAGAGGGAAAAAAAGAAGAGTTTGTGGGATCGGATGTTGCTCAAAAAATGTCTTGGAAGTCTTATTCTTCTCATATTTGGCATGTTCAGCAGTGCAGTAGGTATATAACTTACTCGGAAAACTGTTTTTCCATCTGTGACTTCATTTACTTCTTAAGACAGTAGTAAATATTAAATCAGCCAACTATTCAACCTGCTTTAGAAATTTGCAATCTTTAGATAAGAGGTCCCTATTTTTCTTGTAAGAGCATAGGGTTTCCATCACAAAATTACTTAATTCGAAGTTTGTTTCTTGCTTTATCTCCAGCTTTGTGATGTGCGGTTATCATGGTTATGTGACAGCCAATTGTTATTGGCACTTATCTGGAAATGTTTGTATTAGTAGTTGTAGAAACAAGCAATTGGTTTGCATAATCATCGTTGAGACACATGGCAGTTATGACATTTTTTTGCCTAGAGTCGTACTCAAGCTTCCTCCAGTTTTATTATTTGCTAATGCTGGGTATTAGGTTCATTTATGTTATCCTATATAGAGAAGGAGAAAATAGAAAGACCAGAAGCTTACAGGTCTTTTGGTCCTGATTTAGCAGAAATGCCAGAGAAGCCACTGCCACTATCAACCATCAAATACCTGCTTGCTTGATGAAATTCCATATTAAAACTGAAAGGACATCTCTTAAAAATTTGGCAAGTATCTAATGGAAGTCTCTCACATGAGTTATGGGTATTCTGTTTAGTGGCTTCAGTGGTTCTTGCTTTGTGTTAATACATGTCAAGTATGTCTTCATTAAGGTGTAAATTATTTTAATATATTTCCTAAGTTCATAGGAGGCCCTTAATTCTTTAATGAATGGGAAAGAAGAGGAGCACTTGGATCGACACAACGCAGTCACATGTCTTGTCACTTCTCATATTCTTGAATTTGTAGGTGCATATATAGGAATAAATATTGGAACAGATGTTTCCAAAATGCCATCAGCTTCAAACGTGGTAGCAATCCTTAAAGCCAATCAAATAACTCATGTGCGCCTCTATGATGCTGATGCTCACATGTTGAGAGCCCTTGCAAACAGCGGGATCGAAGTAATGGTTGGTGTCACAAATGAGGAAGTCCTTGGGATTGGTGAATCTTCAGCAGCAGCTGCAGCATGGATTAATAAAAACGTTGCCTCTTACTTACCTTCAACCAACATTACAGCAATTGCAGTTGGCAGTGAAGTTCTTACCTCAATCCCTAATGCTGCGGCAGTTCTAGTTCCTGCCATGAATTACCTTCATAAAGCTCTAGTTGCTTCGGATTTAAATTTTCAGGTCAGAGTTTCAACTCCCCAATCCATGGATGTCATACCTAGGCCTTTCCCTCCATCAACTGCAACTTTTAATTCTACGTGGAATTCTACAATTTACCAGCTTCTTCAGTTTTTGAAGAACACCAATTCGTATTACATGTTAAATGCCTATCCTTATTATGGATACACCACTGGAAATGGTATATTTCCAATTGATTATGCTCTCTTTCGATCACTCCCATCAGTGAAGCAGATTGTTGACCCTAACACACTTTCTCACTATAACAGCATGTTTGATGCTATGGTGGATGCAACATATTATGCCATAGATAGCTACAATATGTCTGGAATCCCTGTTGTTGTTACAGAGACTGGCTGGCCTTGGCTTGGTGGAGCGAATGAACCTGATGCCACTGTTGAAAATGCTGAGACATTCAATAACAATTTGATCAAGCGCATTCTTAATAATTCAGGTCCACCTAGTCAGCCAACCATACCCGTCAACACATTCATTTATGAGTTGTTCAATGAAGACAAGAGGCCAGGGCCTGTTTCGGAGAAAAGCTGGGGCCTGTTTTTTGCCAATGGAACTGCAGTTTATACTCTTCATTTGGGCACTTCTGGTCAAGTTACAGGAAATTCTTCTACCGTCTTCTGTGTTGCTAAACAAAATGCAGATTCTGCAAAATTGCAAGAAGGGCTTAACTGGGCTTGCGGGCAAGGTGGGGCTAACTGCACAGCTATCCAAGAAGGGAAGGCATGTTATCTTCCTGATAACATTGAGAACCATGCTTCCTATGCTTATAATGATTATTATCAAAAAATGCATAGCGCTGGTGGAACGTGTGACTTTGATGGTACTGCCACCACAACAACAGTAGATCCCAGTAAGTTCATTGCCACTGCTTGAACTTATGAGTAATGCATCTCGAGTATGTCTAGCCTTTTATCATGAACTGGCTTGCTTAATATGTGTTAAGAATCCAGGCTACTGTTCTATATTTTTCTTTATTCTTCATAGATCATATTTACTTAGAGGTTGCTTTTGCAGGTTATGGATCTTGCATCTTTACAGGAAGGTGAGAATTTGATTCTGTTTATAGTCGGTTTATATTATCTTATAGAAGTTAATATTTTATTTATTTGCTGCTCTAATCTTGTGAATTTGTATTGATATAGTTCGAATTCAAGCACGGGCGGGAGACTTTTTCCACCAGTAGCATTTGGACCTGTAAGTCCTCAAGGTGGGAGTTCATGTATGAACTTCCCAGCTTCAAAAGTTCAAGCTCTGTTATCAGCAGCTTTTCTTGCTCTGGTGTTGCTTTGAGTTCCAAGCTCCATTCATTTTTGTACCTGGTTAGGTTGTTCAAGTTCAACAAGTGCAGAAAGATTAGTACCTGCATTAGAGATTATTTGTATGTCCATTGAATTACCAACTCCATTACAGAATAGGAATTTGTACTATCGTTTTTGCCATTTCATTTTTAGTTATGAGATTGCTGATTAAGGATCGAACTGGAAACCTTACAACCCTAGGACAAGACCAGGGCTATTAGGCTAAAGCTTATTGACATATATATATATATATATATGTATGTTTTCTTCGTTTTCTTTTTGAAGCTTTGTTTCCTTTTATTTTTACCGGTGCTGCCACTGCTACTATTTCACCACTGCTGCCGCAACCATCACTATCATTGTTTCCACCATGCTGCTGCTACCACCATCAGCGTTGCCGTTACCACTGCAGCTACAATCACCACATCACTACTGCTGCCGTGGTAATTGATATAATGTATATATATATATATATATATATAATTAATTAAATATATGAAACAGTATCATCTCAAGTGGATATATAGCAATAGAAGAATAAAGATGAAGAATAATCCTCTTCTTGTCCTTGGAGTGGTTCTGTCAGTTTCTTTCTTCTTCTACTTTGTTGTACTGCGAGTATTTTGTATGATTGTGCGTTCTTCTGCACCTTATAATAAATGTTATAAGCTTTGATTAATGGAATAAAACTTCAGTTATGGATGAAGGAGAGGGTAGCATGTGAGGGAAACATACGTTGAAGTATTTATTTATTTATTTTCAAATAGAAAAATAAAATAAAATTAGAAAAAATCTCTAAATTCTCTAAAAATATAAAATATGAAAGGATTAATTTTGATGTGCCACATCACCCTATGAACTTATAATCTCAGCTATTATAGTTATATATTTGTAATTTCAGGACATGAATATAATTTTAACATAATATATGATTTATTTTAATAAAATATGGATATTACAATCTAGTGTAAAATTAATAACAATGTACTGGAAGGTTACAGTGTAAACCTTGTGAGTAAAAAATTCGAAATTTTGGTTAATTACAAAATTAATTCAAAATTGAATTTAATTTTTTTGTTAATTAATTTAATAGACTCAATTTTAATTTTACTTTTGTTATTCATAATTGTATGTTCCGATTTCAGCTTTTGAGTATCGTTAAACATTGATCCACATGTAAATTTTTTCAATTTTTATGCCATAAAATTTTTTCTTATTTTTATGGTGCGCAATTCATGCACATCAAATTCGATAGTGAAATTATGAGTGAACCACACGCTATAAAGTCACTCTTTTATTTTTTTCTCTAATACTTATATCGAGTAATATTTTAAATTATATTTAAATTATATGTAAATTATTCAAAATCAGACCATATATGTGTTTGATTTAAATATATTTAAAACATTATTCCCTCCATCCCACTTTAAAGTATTGTTTTTTCTATTTTATTTTGTCCCATTTTAATGTTTTTTTTTTCGAAATTTGAGAGATAAATTTACATATATGTCCCTATTTATTATACACCTTATTAAATATTTCTATTTTTCATCATTTTTTATTTTTAACTAAAATTAAATGAAATTCTTGAAAATATAAAAGGATATTTTTATCAATAGTTATAATTTTTTTTTTATGAAATTGAGGTATTTTAATAATTTTCTTAAAATATAAAAGGATATTTTTGTCAATAGTTATAATTTTTTTTTTATGAAATTGAGGTATTTTAATTATTTTCTTAATTTTGATGAAAAATAAAAAATTATCTTTTAAAATGAAACAGAATGAGCATAATTTATATATTCTTGTTAAATACATATTTGAATTGTCTTTTTATTTTAATCATAAATGTATTAATTGCAATGTGTATAATTGGTCCATTTATATTATTGTTAATTTGATGTTGACTGTAATGTGAACATTATCTTCTTCTTCTTCTTCTTTATTTTCTTAACTGAGTATTATGTTTATGTTTAGTTTGTATTTTTATTTTGAAGTGTTTTTAGCTATTGAAATGTACTTCGCAATTTATGTAATTTTATTAGATTTATTTATATGTTAATAATATTTATTAGTTAATAAAAAAATAAAAGTTGAAAAAATTGCAAAAACAAAAATTGAAATTAATAGATTGATTTATGATTAATGAAAAAATACAATGATCTTAATAATTGATCAATAAAATTATTAATAAATTAATTAACCAATCAAAACTCACTCTACTAGGGGTGAGCATCGACCGATTTACCGGTCAATTAATAATTTTATTAATCGGTCTATTAATTTTAGTTAACCGCTATATTGATTTCGTTTTTTAACAAATTTTTTGGATTGGTTTATTGGCTAACAATTAAAAAATTTTAACATATAAATTTAATAAATTATACTATTTGTAATATTATTTTTAATAGTTAAAAACGCTTTAGAAATGAAAAAATACAAATTAAATATAATATTCATTAAAAAATCACAATAAAAATAAATTTTTATAATTAATTATAAGAATGAAATATATCCAACACGAAACTAACAATATAGTGCTAATTATGCTATATAATAAATAAATAATAGTAATAAAAAGATAATTTTAATATTTATTTACTAAAAAAATGTGTGTTGTCTCAAGGCTATATCTTAATTTTGATGATAATCAAAATTTAAATAAACTCTAGTGTGAATTCTATTCTAAACATCTTTCTGCAGAGAATTCTACATATTATTCTGATGCAAATATCAAGAAATAAAGATCATAATATTTCAAGATATGGATATACAAGAAGACAAATTTGAAGATTGTCTTGGTATATAGGAATTTAAGATATTAAAATGTAAGATCAAATTGAGGACCAAATTATCAATCATGCATACATATTCTTAGTCTAAAAAATTGCATAAAAATGTTTTGATATCATAAAATGAGCTTTTGGTCAAAACTAGGTTCTGTTAGAAAATGGTTCAAAATTTTGTTCGTCAGAAATTTGTGTTATTAGAAATTGAATTAGAAATTTGCATAGATTTCTGAACGAAAATCTGTTTCGCACTACAAGACAAAATAACGGCTAGTTGAAGGTAAAATTATCTGTTTTGCCCTTCAACGGTCATAAGCAACTATATTTGAGATTTTACACTTAAAAACAAGTTTTTTAGTATAAATACAAGTGGTAGAACTCATTTAGAGATTAGATATCATTTTGGAAAGAATTCTAACTCTTAAAAGAAAACTTGCATCTTTTAAATCTCACTTTCTATCTTTGCACTTCATCTTTATATATCATCCTCAATTAATTATAGTTTTTGTTGTAATCTTTAGTAAGGAAATTCTATTGTGAAAGATTGTGAGTTGGGTTAGCTAGAACCTAAGGAAGAAATTTTAGTAAGTGTTTTAATATTTTACTTTGGAAAAAAGATTGTGAGTAGATATACATATGATTTGTATATTGGCTTTGACTCTTGCCCTTAAAAGAGTTAGGAGTGAAGAAAAAAGTTCAAGAGTAATTTTTGAGGAGTGGAGGTAGGCAAAGAGGCCAAACCACTATAAATTCTGTGTGTGTTATACTTTTCTACTCTATTTTTTATCTTCTATAATTCTGTCATACATTTTAAAAATTTGTATTTTCAAAATTTTGCAAAACGAATTTCTGAAACATTCATAACAAATCTAACACATATTTTCAGGATTATACTTATGGTTTTAAATTAAGAAAAGAACTTGAAAAATTCTATTATTATTGTTATCTTGAATATTTACATTTCGGTTAGAAACGTTAATAAAAATCTGCACTTGCATATAATTCTATTTCATTAGAAATTTGACCCGAAAATTTTAAGATATTCAATTTATCCCCCTTTTTGAGTGTCTTTTTGGACCTACATTTAGTATCAGAGCGGTTCTCTATTCTCTAAGGCTTAACATCCTTGAGTGATCCTACAAATGGCCGAATCTAATAGTTTTACAATTGCTACTCCATTCAAAGAGGGACATTTTATACATCGCCCTCTTATGTTCAGCGGTAAAAATTATCCTTTTTGGAAGGTTGTCATGAGACATTTTATTCAATTTCAAAATATGGATTGCTGGGATATTATTGAAGATAGATATGAGCATCCACAAAAGAAATCTAATAAGAAAAGGACTTCAAAATCTGCTACTGTTCCTAAGACAAGAAAAGAGTTCACAAAAACTGAAAAGAGAAAAGTACAGCTAAATTCTAAAGCAATAAGTATAATTTTCTGTTCACTGCACACAAATAAATTCAAAAGAGTTTCTGGATATGATACAGCAAAAGAAATATAAGATAAGTTACACGCTACATATGAAGGTACAAATCAAGTTAAAAATACTAGACTTCATGTTCTTAAGGTTGATTATGAAGCTTTTAAAATGAAGCCAGAAGAGTCAATTTATGAGGTAATTAACAGGTATATTAAGTTAACTAATGAAATTAAAGCTCTTGGCAAAAAACTTGATAAACATAATAAAATTGCTAAGCTTGTTAAAGGTCTTACTCCTAGATGGGAAGCAAAAGCATCAAATCTGTTAGATAAGGATCTTAGTACTTTAAATTTTGGTAATGTTTGCGGATCTCTTATTTCACATGAGCTTTACATTAAGTCTCAAGATGCAGAAAAAGAAAAAGACAAAATTAAAAGTTATTGCTCTCAAAGCAGAATTTGGAAGTAATTATTTTACAAGTGATGATAAGATGAAATTGATTATAAAAAAGTTCAAAAAACTATACAAAAAAAGCAAAAAATCGCACAAAAAAGAGTACCAAAAATTTTTTCCATCACAAGACAGAAAACTCATTAAAATCTGCCGGAGATGTGGTATGATGATTTATTCAAAATAGATACAGAATATGGAAAGGCACATTAGATTGAGATTCAGATGCAAATATCTATGTGAAACGGGATGTACAATTTAATTCCACGATTTTCATATATCTTGAATTTAATATAATAAAATAAAGTTTAGGAAAATAATGTTGTAAAATAAAAATATAGGAGTTTAATAGCAAAAACTCAAAAGTTTTTCAGAAACTTATGATATTTTTTTTATAATTTGTATTTGGTTAAGATCAATTTTTTGCGCCATTTGATTCTTTTTAGATTATTTTTACCATTATTTTTTTTAAATATGAGAGATTTTGCCACTTAATTTTAAAATAGATAAGTTTTACCAATACACATATCAAAATGAACATATTTTATCCTAAAATGAAGGAAACATACTACTATATAATTGGTGCTTGTAACAATTTTTTAAAAAAATTTTAATGACAAAAAAAATTCAATAGAATTTTTTAATTAGTTTGAAAAATTTAGAGGAAAAAAATAAATAATTAAGGTTTTTAATTCATGTATGGCGGTGTTGAATTGCAGCATCATCTGAAGTGGATATATAACAACAGAATAAGGATGCTCATGGGGTGAAAAATCCCTGATCCCGACGGAGACCCGACCCGAACAGGGCGGAAAATTCCCAAATTTTGTCTCCACGGGGGCGGGGACGGAGATAAAAAAAATCCCCATTTTTGATTTTGGGGCGGGGAATGGGATATCCACCCCGAGGTATTATTACAAATATATCCCTATATTTTTAGTTATAAGAATTTAATTGATTATTTAGTGATTAATTTCTCCCTTGGGTAGATTGACCCTATATATGAGAATTTAATTGATTATTTTAGTAATATGAGTTCTTACTATTATTTATTTATTGGAGATTTGTAAAAAAATTATGCATTTATTTCTTTTATTATTGTAACTTAATTAAGTTTTGGTTATTTGTATTTAATTTTAGGGTTATTAAATTTTAAATTATATTTAATTTTAAATTTGTCAATGGTTAAAATTTATGTTAATTTAAATTGTTATTGATTTTAGATTTTTTATTTATTAAATGTTATATTTTAATTTTAATTATTTGTGAAATATTATATTTTAAAATTAAAAAAATTATTTTTTCGCTGGGGGTGGGGACGGGGGGGAATTCCCTCCCCGTTATTGAATCGGGGGGATACAATCCCCGGCCCCACCCCTTCCCGTGAGCATCCCTAGTTGAACAAAAGAATAATACTTTAAAGTATGTTTAAATTATATGTAGATTATCCAAAATCAGACCATATATATGTGTAATTTAAATATATCTAAAATTTTACAATTTGTATTCTTGTTAAATACATATTTGAATTTTCTTTTTATTTTAATCATAAATGTATTAATTGCAATGTGTATAATTGGTCCATTTATGTTATTGTTAATTTGAGGTTGATTGTAATGGGAACATTATCTTCTTCTTCTTCTTCTTCTCCTTCTTTATTTTCTTATCTGAGTATTATGTTTATGTTTAGTTTGTATTTTTATTTTGAAGTATGTTTAGCTATTGAAATGAACTTCGCAATTTATGTAATTTTATCATATTTATTTACATGTTAATAATATTTATTTTTTAATGAAAAAAATTAAAATTTGAACAAATTGCAAAAATGAAAATTGAAATTAATAGATTGATTTAAGATTAATGAAAAAAAATCACAATGATCTTAATAACCGATTAATAAAATTATTAATAAATTAATTAACCAATCAAAACTCATTTTACTATGGGTGAATGTGAACCGATTAATCGATTCATTAATAATTTTATTAATCAGTTAATTTTGATTAATCGATATATCGATTTCGATTTTTAACCAATTTTTTCATATCAGTTTATTAGTTAGCCACAAAAAAATTTTAACATATAAATTTAATAAATTATATAATTTTTAATATTATTTTTAATAGTTAAAAATACTTTAAAAATGAAAAATAAAAATTAAATACAATATTCATTAAACAATCAAAATAAAAATAAAATTTTTATAATTAATTATAAAAATTAAATATATCTAATATGAAACTAATAATAGAGTGCTAATTATGCATATATAATAATAATAATTTCATTATTTATTTACTAAAAATATGTATTATAATAATATTTTAAAAAGTTATATGTCGCAATATTCATAAATTACAAAAATATTAAAAAATTTAAGTGTAAAATTTAAAATATAATATATAAAAAAATATATAAATGAATTAACAATTAGTCAATGATTAACTGTCAGTTTTTAAAAGTAAAGACTGTAAACCTAAATTTTTGATTTAGTTAACTTAAAAATCGGTTCGATTACGAATCGATATTTTGGTTAACTAAAATTTCGGTTTTTTTTTTCTCATCCCTACGTTCTACTCCACTCCCTCCCTCTTTTCCTGTTTAAAAAAAAATAATAAAGTTGAAATGAGTTTTTCTTTCTAGTTACAAACAAATAACTTGAAAAGGCAAAATGTAATAATAAGTTTGTCAACTTTTATTCTATTTCATTTAATTATTATTGGCAAATTTTATCACCAAATCTTTAAACTTTTTGAGTTTTTTTTATTAATTTTTTTATATTTTTATTTTGCAATATTAATATATATTTTTTTACTCATAAAACTTTTATTGAATGAAAAATGTGAAATTGAATAATACATATTTGCACCCAAATTTCGTTATAATGTGTCGTAGTTAATTTTATCAATTTACTGTTAAAGTATCAATTGAAAATACTGATTAACTTAAAATTAACAACAAGTACGCATTGGCAATATCAAATTGAGTATTAGATACTGATACTAAATTCAATACATTTTTTTAATTATTAAATATTTCTTTCTCTTATTACATATTAATTAGGATCCGATACAACCGAATGAATACTCTATTTATTATTTTTTTTTGAATAAAAAATATTTTCATTAAACAGAATCAGCTATATCAAGTCTCAATACTATAATTATTATTTTTAAGCCTGAATTTAACAAATAGATTAAAATAATAATACTATTTTAAAGATTTAACAAAACGCAATAAAGATAGATAGATTAAATAAATGCTAGTATAATTCAAGGACTAAACGGTCATATTTGGCTATCTTAAAATTGGTTTTGCAAATGGTCGTTGAACTTTATCCTAAATTACAAATCAGTCATAAATCAATTTTTTAATTTAAAAACAATTTAACTTTTAATTTTTCTTTAGTTTTTAAAATATATCTTTCTTTTTGTCAAATTTAGTTTTTAATTTTATTCTACAAAATTGTCACTTTTTGGAAAAAAAAACACGTGGCCAGATTCCCTCCTCATTTTCCACCTAACCCATTTCCACTCCCTTCAAAAGACTGTTGTTTGTTGATTTAGATTAAAAGAAAACCAGCAACTCCTATACACACTGAAGAAAACAAGAGAGCTTGAGTGAGAGTAATGGAGAAAAAAGCTGTTGGTGAAGTTGAATTAAATGATATTATCAAGTCAGGTTTGTCAATGGAGGAGGCCGAAGGATTCCACAAAATCCTTAAAGATACAATCTTTGGAGCAAATGGATCAGACCAAAGAGAGGTTTGGCAAAAGATTGTGGCTAAAAGAATGCTGAAGCCATGGCACCCACATCCCCTTCACCAATTACTTTACTATTCTGTCTATGCCAATTGGGATACCTCCATTCGCGGTCCTCCTCTTTATTGGTTTCCTTCTTTGTAAGCTCTCTCTCTCTCTCTCTCCCTCTCTCTCTCTCTCTCTCTCTCTCTCTCTCTCTCTATATATATATATATATATATATATATATATATATTTGAGCTTTGAATTATGGCTTGATATGTTTCCTTATGACATTTTAAATTCCCTTTATTGTCTTTTTTGTTGTTTTGCGCACTTGCCTAGCATTTCATTTTCCACTGTCTTGTCAATTTGATTATAACTATTCTTGGAAAAGGGAAATCCAGTATTATAGTGAGTGACATTTTCTCTTTCTTAGTTCCTGTTCAATTTGCATATCATTTTACATCAAACCTCTTAATTATGATGTTGAACTTGCATTCACATTCCATTTGAAAGCAGTAATTAAGAAGACCAAAACATAGTTGATGCTGATGGTTTTCAAGCTTGATCGTGTTTTAAACTGCATGGAATTTTTAGAGCAAAAAATGATCAGTGTTGCTTAGTTCACTCGGTTTATGACAAGGGCTATGTTTTTCAAAAATTCTTCTACTTGATGCATCTCTTATCTTCTTTATGCCCAATTGTCAATTTTGATTGGTTATATTTGTATTTTCTGCCACCTTTAGAGAAAGCGCATTTCCAAAAGGCCTTAGATTAATAACAGTATACAAATAATGTTTATAGAAGGTTACCGTATGAAAGTGTACTTATCAACAATTCAAATCCATAATGTCTTGTCCTAAGTTTTACTTGTTATCTCCTAAATGATTCAGTATTTCGGATGTTTTCTTCATGCCAGACATCAATCAAAATGTACTAACTTAGGACGTGTTATGGAAATCTATGGTCCTAAGTTCTTAGGAGCATCGTACAAAGACCTCATAACAAGTTTCAGCCTCTTTCAAAAATTCACTGCTGAACACCCTGAGGTAAGCACTCATAATTTTTTGTAATGGGTAAAAACTTATGCCAAATAAAGTACAGTATCATTTCTGCAAAAGTATCATGTGTACAGCAATAGAAATTATTGTAATATGTAATTTTTAGGAATTATTTTTAATTTGTATCGATTAGTATTCCGGCAATATCAATTACTGTAATCTGTATTTATTAGGGATTAGTTTTAATTTGTATTAATAGTAATCCAAACCAGGAAGCTACCTTCAGATTGGCAATTAGCTAATCTGGACCCTCTTTGCTATGTATATATCAGTTTATTCTTTTATTTTTTTTTCAGTTAATTTACTGTTCAAAGTAACATTAGGTTCAACTTTTCTCATGATTTTGGATTTGCATTTCATTCTGAATCTAGTCTTTTCTAATGGTTTCCAGGCTTATTGGCCCATTGTTCTAAAAGAGCTCTCAATTGTATTCAGTGAAGAACCAAAGTGTATTCTTGACACCTCTGACAAATCAAAAGATGGGGGAACATGGCTTCCAGGTTCAGTTCTCAACATTGCTGAATGTTGCTTGCAGCCTGCACCTTATCATGGAAAAACTGATGATAGTGTGGCCATTGTGTGGAGATATGAAAGTGATAATTCCACTCTGAATCATTTGACATTAAAAGAACTTCGAGAACAAGTAATGTAATGCTTCATGTTCTTATGCTCGTATTGTTCAATTGCATCTTATTGTGATAGGTTGCTTCAAGAAACAGAGTTATAAATAATGATTTCGTTTTTCTTCAGTCAGTTGCACAATATTTACCTTATTCATGATGTTCATATTAATTTTCAAATTGGTATCAGTCTGTAAAATTGTGAGGAAAAGAGTCTGAAACCGTTATGGTATTCAAAATGAATTGTAGGTTGGTGGCAAATGCTCTGGATGCCACATTTATAGGGGGAGATGCAATTGCAATTGACATGCCAATGACAGTCGATGCTGTTATCATATACTTAGCCATTGTATTAGCAGGATTTGTTGTTGTATCAATAGCTGACAGCTTTGCAGCCAAAGAAATTGCCAGTCGATTACGTATTTCCAATGCTAAAGCTATCTTCACCCAGGTACTTTTTGTTTATGTATATTTTGTAATATATGAAAATGTGAACAGCTTAGGGATCTGAATTTGAACTTAGTCACCCTGAATATGTTTCCTTTAGAGCCACTTATGTCCTGAAGATAGCTCTTTTTCCTTGACAATTCACCTAGACAGTAATTGTTGAAGTCAAAATTTTCACTTCTGTTTAACCTTCTTATGGGTAACCTGCTTGAAAGTATGGAAAGTGGTCCGTGTGTTCTATTTTTCTGCGATGTTTCTCAGGCTTGGTCAATTCTCATATTATTTTTGCTTCCTAATGGATATTAAATTTTCCCCCCTTCTTCTCTTTCCAAATTTCTTCCTTCTAGTTCTGAATAGTTGAAGGGTTGGAGCACATACTATGTCCTAGGCCTACATGTGACAAGTTTAATGATATAGGAAAAGTTGAAGCAAGAGAAACTAAAGAACTGCATCAAATTAGAACGATTTCATTTAGTGCCTATGCTGATTAGAGAGGAGTAAACAAAAATCAAAATGTTGAGAGATCAATGTAGAATAAAAAACACAATCTTGAGAAAAAGATCAACTGAAGCAGTTGGTTTGTTGTGGTTTGGGGTTCTAATAACATTTTTTCCTGGCCAGTATAGGTTTTTTTTCTTGATAAATCACCAGTTAATTGACTAAACCCACTTGTATTTGAAAGCAATTATCTTTCTTCTAAAATTTATATTTTCATATTTAAATAATAATATGTTACACTAATGTCATTACTGTTTTTTATTAAAACATTTTGATGTTCTACTGATTGTTATTTTGATGCTTTCTTATATTTTTAAATTTATAAATGTATTCTTTACTTAGCTTAGGAATTGACATGTATCCTGGATTTTATGTTTCAGGATTTTATACTCAGAGGAGGTCGAAAGGTTCCTTTGTACAGGTAGAAACTACTTTCTAAATTCACAGGATTTATGATCGATAAAGTTGTTGTATCTGAAATCAATCTCTATCACTAAGCCCCTGAAAGTAGGGGTGAGCAAAAATCGAACCAAACCGAAAAACCGATCCAAACCGACCAATTTTTTTTTTTAATTTGGTTCGATTTTTCGGTTTGGTTTTTGATTTTCAATTTTAAGAAATTTGATTTTTTGGTTTGGTTTGATTTTTAAAGAAAAAAACCACATAGAAATCGAACCGAAATTTATATAATTATATAATTTTTTTATTTTTTTATTGAATAATTTATTTAATGGTTTTGTTGTATTATTTATTATATGTTTTGTAATTATTTCTTTGATTTGAACTTTTATTTGTACAATTTAGATATTTTTACTTTAGTATATTATAATTTATAATTTTTTATAATTTTTAGACATAATATTTTTTATTTTTTTAAAAAATAATTTTAAATTTCGATTAACTGAACCAAACCGATCTAAAATTTCAGTTCGATTTAAATTCAGTTATTCTAAAACTTCGGTTTAGTTCGGTTGATAAAAATAATGAAACTTCGGTTTTCGGTTGTTGAACCGAACCGACCGTTGCTCTCCCCCACCTAAAAGCCAGAATTGCAACTAGCTTAAAACAAACTGTCCTCTTGTGTTTAACTTGCGAATTTCCTTACTGCTTCATAAGTTTCATGTATGGCTGACTTGATTTGACTGCCGGCAGTTTATGCCTGCATACTCTAAGCTCTTCTTTCAGAATGGGCATAAATTATTCATGATATTTATGAAATATGTTGAGTTTTGAGTTTTTGATATTCCCCCCCCCCTCCCCTTCTGTTTTATTAGTGTTATTATTTATTATTATTATTATTTTCTTTTTTAGTCGTGTTGTGGAAGCAGCTCCTCTTAAAGCCATCGTGCTTCCTGCTATTGGGAATGATTTAGGTGTGCAATTAAGACAGCAAGGTCTATCATGGAAAGATTTTCTGTCCTGTGTTGACAACCTTCCGAGGTAATTATTCGGTCTATGATTTTGATCTGGTTTAGTAAATCAAATATTGTCAAGAAAAAAGTTCATTTTTGTTGTTGATGTCATCAATGGATGATCTTCAACTAATCAGAACAGTTGCCGACTTTTGAACCAATGTACATGATGAAATTCCTTCCTTGCAGACCAAATTATTACTCTCCCGTTGCCGACTAACATACTGTTCTCATCTGGAACTACAGGTAGAAATAGTTATTGAAACAAGCATAGATACTTTACTGTTCCAGTTAGCAACTGAATATTTAGCTTATCTATTGCTCCAAATCAGGAGAGCCAAAGGCTATTGTGTGGACACAACTTTCTCCAATTCGATCTTCTGGTGAGGGATGGGCACATCTTGATCTTCAAGTCGGTGATGTTTACTGCTGGCCTACAAATTTAGGATGGGTAATGGGACCAATTTTACTTTACTCGAGCTTTTTAAGTGGTGCAACTCTTGCTCTCTTTCATGGATCTCCTCTTGGCCGTGAATTTGGAAAATTTGTTCAGGTAAAAAGTCCACTATATGTATTCGTCCGCATTATAGGTTAAATCTATCTTATCACATTGAATGAGAATTCTTGTTAAACTAAGCTGTTGCTTTTGAGAAAAAGGAAAGAGATATTTGCAAAGTAATATAGTGGAATTTTATTAGAAGAATTTCTTTTCTAAGCCAGGCGAAAAACGGATATACATGTTGTGTAGGCAAGAAAATTGATATTGGGATTCTGCACTTGTATGTGAATAAAACTAAAAGTAATTGAAACATATTGGGATGAGGAATGAAACTTGGTTAGCTTTTGAAAATCCTATCATTGCCAGTTACAAAAGATTGTCTTTCAGTTCACTTTTCTGGTGAGAAACAAATGAGGAGTAATAAAAGGAAAATTGTTGGAAGGGAAATAGAAAGGTGCCTCTGTGTTTTTACGGAGTCAAGGTTTATTCTATTGGTATTCAATTAATTACAACACTTCATTTGCAGGAGAAGCATTTCTCTACACTTGTGAAAGAGCCTTTATAATTCTTCTTTTACATTGCTCAGGATGCTGGAGTTAACGTTTTGGGTACTGTTCCAAGTTTAGTGAAAGCTTGGAAGAGTACCAGTTGTATGGAAGGCTTAGACTGGACGAAAATAAAGTAATCTCCTTCTTGAACTTCAAAATATTAATGATGTCATATTTTTCCAAAAGAAAAAAAAAAGTGAAAAAAGTGATATGCTGCAGATCATTTTGCTCGACTGGGGAAGCCTCCAATGTTGATGATGACCTTTGGCTTTCTTCAAAAGCTTATTATAGTCCAATTATTGAATGTTGCGGAGGCACAGAACTTGCATCATCCTATATCCAAGGAAGTATGCTGCAGCCACAATCTTTTGGGGCATTCAGTGGTCCATCAATGACAGCAGGCTTTGTTATCCTTGATGAAAATGGTGTTGCTTATGTAAGGACTACTTAATACTTGGTTTAGATCCAAATACGTCACAAATAATCAACCTCTAATCCACCATGATAGCAAGAGCATGTTCACGGGGTAGTGATCCTTTCTCTGATCATAGTGCTGGCTAATTTGTGATGAGCGATATGCTGACTGATGCAGGGACCCGTGATTATAAATGTGAATAAGCCCATGATAAATACTGCTAGACTTGTTTATATTTCTATATGCAAATATTTGATTCTTTCTTTTTGACTTGTGTGGCAGCCAAATGATCAGCCTTGTGTGGGTGAGGTGGGTTTATTCCCTGTATACTTTGGAGCCAGCCAAAGATTGCTTAATGCTGATCATTATGAAGTATACTTTAAGGGAATGCCAATGTTTCAGGGAATGGTAGGCTTCTACTTCTCATTTTAAGGACATGACATAATTCCTTAGCTAAAACCACTCTCAATTATTTACCTGACTTGTTAAACAGGTACATGGTAGTTTGTATATACTTTTTCTTAGACAAACAGATATTTATTTCACTCATAATGCTGTCTAGTTTGAGCCACATTAATGCTGTTTTTGTTTCGTTTATGTTGTGAAACTAATAGTGGAGGTCACCAATTGTATCAAAGGCATCAAAAAGTTCTTAGTAAAAGCTACATTAAATTTTATCTTTTTGTGCTAAATGTCCTCTAGCATGTATAACCATCTGAGTACTAGGGAATAGACAAGGCAGAACTGTTACGATTGTGACCTTGAATATGGATTTGCAGCACCTCAGGAGACATGGAGACATCCTTAAGCGAACTATTGGAGGCTATTACATTGTGCAGGGTAGAGCTGATGATACCATGAATCTTGGTGGCATTAAGGTATAGGTATCATTCTTGAAAAGGACATCTACAACTACTTTGGTTTCCCTTGATTCCTGATAATCTCAAATCTTCCCTGCTATGCAGACAAGTTCTATTGAAATCGAGCGCGTGTGTGATCAGGCTGATGAAGGTATTGTGGAGACTGCTGCAATTAGCGTATCACCAATAGATGGCGGTCCGGAACTCTTGGTTATTTTTGTGGTTCTTAAAGAGGGTTTCACCAGAGAACCAGAGGAGTTGAGAATAAAATTTTCCAAACCCATTCAAACCAATCTCAATCCTTTGTTTAAGGTTAGATAATTTTATTTCTTCTTTCTTCTGTCAAGTGCACATATGGCTCAGACTCACTTTCCGTTCCAACTTTTCTATTCCTTATACGAATGAGATCTTAGGACAGAATTTCAATAATTGAGAGTTGGTGCTAACAAAAGAATGATAATGCATTGCCTTTTCTGAGTTGCTAATGTGCTCCACTGCAATTTTTCACCATGATTATTAACAGGTGAACTTAGTTAAGATAGTGTCCGAGTTTCCTCGAACCGCTTCGAACAAATTATTGAGGAGAAATTTAAGGGATCAAATACGGCGCGAGCTTTCCTTGAGGAGCAAAATCTAGAGGGAGCATAATCAAAAGCATTGCACACTTGTTCTCTGAGGAACTTTGCATATGAATAAGGATTCACAAGAGAAGATTGGTTGTTTGGAATAAGGTATGTGTATAGTTGGTTTTGTAATAAGGGCGTTCATGTTGTAAATCCCTTATGTCATTCTTGTTGTGGAAGAGACATTATGTCGAGCACTAATCAACTTTGCAAAATTAGTCAGATTGGTTACATCTATATGGTCATTAAAGTTACAATTAATAATGAGCGGATCATAAGCCTAAAAAAAAGAAAATAAGGTGGTGCTGGATTGCTGACTTGGCACTCCACATAATTTAACAGATATATTCAATTACTAGCATATTTTACAAAACCATGGTAAAAGTAATTCCGAATTTCTTATACAGAGAACCAGCCATAATAATAATAAAGTAAAATAAAATAAATACATTTTTTTAAGGTGATTTTGACTAATCCTCAGTTTCCAATTGGCCCTGTAGATTGTTGAACTGAACCCAGGAGTTTGATTTGCAGAATTTCAGAATAAAATACCAAATAATCCCAAGAAAGGTTAGAGCAGCACTGACCAAATACACAGTTTTAGTAGCCACAGCCATAATATAGATCAAAAACCCAGATGGAATTGAGCACATAATTACCAAACCAGGCAACCCAATTGGAATTCTATATGGTCTTTTTACATTTGCCATTTTTCTTCTTAACCATAAAAATGATGCAAATTCCAATAACATCCCTAAGCAATATAAGAAATTCACTGAAGAAATAATGTCAGTAAAATCCATATAAGAACCAGCCAATGCTATAATTGTAGAAATCAGAATCCCAACCCAAGGTGTACCAAACCATTTTGATTTAACTCCAAAACATAAAGGCAAAAACCCTAAGTCAGCCATACCCAAAATTTGATACACACAACTACTTAATTGAGCTTCATAAAGTCCAACAACTGATAAACATGCACCAATTTCAACCCAAATCTTCAGCCATTTTCCAGCTATAATTTCAGCCAAATCTGCATAATACCCATCAGTCCAATCTTCTTGATTTAGTGGCACAGCACCAGTGGCAGCTAAAAGAGGCAATAAATAGCCTAAACAAGTAACCAATCCAGCAAACAAAAGTGCTTTAGGGTAAGTTCTTTGTGGGTTCTCAACTTCTCCTGCTAAAGTACTAGCACTATCCCAAAAATTCAGATTCCAAAACAAAGTATTAAAGTACAAGTTCCAATCTTTTTTAACCCCCCTTTTCTCCAAAACTAATCCACCTTGATGGGTCAATCTTAGAAATTGAAAATATGATGAGTACTAAAAATGGGGAGAGGGAGATAATACCCAAAATCACAGCAGTTAGGCCAACTATGACCAGTCCAGTATAATTTAAAAAGGACAATAATAAAGTTGAGATTATATGAGCCCAAGTTAAGTACACCAGTGAAGAATTTCGTCGAGCCCATTAAGTAGCCCCAGAATGGGCCAAAGGCCTTATCAGCCCAGATAACAAAACCGCCGTTGCCGGGGAAGGCGGTGGCGAGCTCGGCGGTGATTAAGGCCTCGGGAATGTGCTCCATATGAAGGGAAATATGATAAAGCCCAATATAGCCCAGAAAGGCCCAGCAGCGCCCAAGGTGGATTCTTCACCATATGGGCCGCCGGAGACTTCGAAGAAAATGAGTAAGATAAGGGGAAGAAGTGCTAGTTTCTTGGTGGGGGTGGCGGTGGTGGCTGGTTAGGGAGGAGCTGAGATTCAAGAGAATTATTGGATTCCATGTTTGTGTTTTTCCAAATACTTGTGTTCTGACTTTAGAAATTTTGTGGCCAAAAGTTGAAAGACTCGTTATGCTAGGAATGGTGGTTTGGTTGTGGGGCCATTATGTTTTCTTGTTCACAGATCTTCTAACAAAATCTAAAATGGAATTTTACAGATCAGTCTCAGTTTGCTTGATAATTTAATTAAAAGTTATTCTATTGACTTTTTTTTTCCTCCTTTAACATACATTTTTTTCTTCAAATTTAACGAAAAAATTTTATATCCTTAAATTTAATAAAAATACATCCAGAACTCTCTTAAATAACACTTTATAGAATAATTTTTTTTATTGGACATGTAATTAGAAAGAAAAAACACAACAATTTTTCTATTTGTTTCTTCTTCTTTTATATTTTTTTCCTTCATTCATCTTATCTTTTTTTTTTCTTTTTCATTCTTTTTACCTTTTTTAATAATAATAAACTCAATAACCGATTAGAAGTAATATATATATTTAAAAAAATCGTCAATAGTGATTTTTAGTAAACTAAGAGGAAAATGAATGTATTTTTGTCAAATTCGGATAGAGTATAAGATATTTGCAAAATTTAGGTGCATAAAAAAATTTTTTATACAGAAAAAATATTAAGCCTTTTTAATAAAAAACCAAAAAAGAAAAAAAAATTGCAGCATAATTTATTGCCCCTGCTATACACATCCAACACTATTATTTAGTAAATTTCTAAAATTTATATTTTAATTTAATTTTATGGATTACTCAATTTTTTATAAAGTATAGATTTTTTTTTATTATTATTACTAGACTGAAAAATCGATTAATGTCTATTTTCTTTTTCAATTACTGGACTGAAAAATCGATTAATGGCAACCATAAAAACTGTTGGCTGCGTTTGCCGGGAATCGAACCCGGGTGTATTGCTTGGAAGGCAATTATCCTAACCGTTGGACTACAAAAGCGAGACACATAACGTTGCAAACTATAAATTTTTCATAAATTCTAATATGAAAAAAAAAATAATTTCTCAATTACCGTGTTCGTAAAGCTGAGAAACGAGAACGGAGTTGATTTTTTTCCCGTTAACGGTGCATATACCCTTCTGGTTTGTGGATGCATGTGAAATGGAAGAAAATGGTGGCTATGGGATCATTTCTGTTGAGCCCTGCTATATTTGTAATGAATCGTAATACCCTTCAAACAAGAGCCAATTTCCCTCTAATCTCAACTCGTATCAGAACAAGAAGCTTTCCTATTATCAAAAATTATAAACAGAACGATTTTCAAGGTAAAATACTCCATCTTTTTCTTTTCTTCTGGGTTTTTCATTAATATATATACTTGGTTGCTTTAAAGATACGATCTTTAGTACTTTCGTTGTTAGTATGTTCTTTTATTTCATGAATTAATTAAGTATGATTAGTTATTCAGGACCAGAAAACGTCGAATATATTAAAAATAATAAAAAGGAGAGACCTTTGCTTTTGTATGGAGATAGATGAGAAGCAGAAAAAATGGGTTTTGGATGCAGAGTTTAGTTTTGGTTCTTTATCTTTCTAAGAATATTGTCTAAGAATATTGCTGCTAAGCAATAAATTTCCTGCTGTATTTAGCAGTATGTATTTGATTGGTATCTGATTGTCAGCAGATAATAGTTTGGATTGGGGAAACCGAGTTTTAGTGATGCTTTTGAGTGAAATATCTTTGCTTCATCAAACTTATGCTGGTTTTCTTCAAGTATGAATAGGCAAAAGCAGCATCTTAAGTTAGGATTCTTAGGAAATTTTCTGGTTGTCAGTCTTTATTCTGTAGAGGTCTTACTGTAACTTACCATTTTAAAGTAGAAGAAGAATAATCTGACTTCAGTGGCGAAGTGTACCTGGATAGGTGATGGCTCCTAGCAATTCTGGTCACTTGAAAAAGAAGAGCATCAGCGGGTTTCCCACATCAAAGAAAATTTTGACGGTCAAGTCAATGTTTGTAAAGAGAACTTTAAGTGTTGCTAAAGTTTAGAGAGCTTACTTAGTGGGGCTGAGAATTTTTATACAATGCCTAATCATATTGTATTAAACTAGTTAAGCCATTAATGCTTAATAATGGGCTAGTAACCACCCATATTAATGGAGTAATGCCTATCGGTTACTATTGACTCTTCAACGCAGGTGATGTTCAGAAAAGAGCCCAGACCTTGTCCAAGTTCAGGGGATCCAGGTTACATAGTTCGGAACAAATTTTTAAAGAAAAGCTTTAGTTTGAAACATTTAGTTCTTTGATAAAATTTTCTTTTTTGATACCTATCAGCCTATAGCCATCGATGAGCCTGCGTATTAGTATTGCTGGAAGCACATTCCCACACTTTTTGCAATGTTTGGGATTTTTATTGAGCTGAATGCTAAAAGAACATCCATCAAACTTAGAACCATGTGTTGTAGATTGATTTAAATGGAAATATGTCACAACATTTGGAACTTGAGAGGCAGTTTATGCATCAAAGGGGATGAGAGTTCGAGAATGAGCAAATAGTCTTCATGAGATTAAGCAGCCTTTGCTGGTTTTCTTATCTCATGTTTTCTGTCAACTATTCATATTCCTATTTATATCGAAGTGGTTGTTACTTAGGACAAGATATGCTTTTCTACTTCTTTTCTACTACATTTTGTTGGCTGTTACCCACGTAAGGTGATGCATAACTTGAGACAACTTCTACATTTGGATTCAAACTAATATAAAGTCATAAGCAGTAAACTGTTTTTCCTTCCAAAATTTCATCAGACTGCAACTTGCATGATACTTAAAATGGGGTGCATCATTAACTGTAGACTGTTGGTTTGCTCATGGCACTATCTAAATTGTTATAACTTTGGCACTAATGCCACATGCTGCTTATTTTACGTATTCCAATCCCATCAATACAATATTCAACCGTTTCTGGTGATTTCTGAATCCCACTGTTAACCAGTTATCACAAAATACCGACTAATCTTCTGATTCAGATTTTCAGGGATATGCAAAACCTTCTCGCCTTTTAGAAGCCACAGAACCAAAAGGTTTGATAGAACCCTTTCAAAGAAAGGAATTTACATCTTTCGCTGTTGGTAGCTCTGAGGCTTTGTACAAGGTTAAGCTGCAGACCAGTAATGCCTACGGGTCTAGTCTGAGTGATCAGAATGCTGGAGTACTATTGTGCTTCATAGATACCAACGGAGATTCTATATTACAGAGAATTCCTATGATTTTGAAGTCCAATTCTGCTGAACCCGTGGACCCAAGAGAGTCAAACACATTTCATTTCCAAAGAGGTTCTGTTGATGAATTCATTTTCGAGGGACCAAAATTGGAGAGAATTGAAGCTCTATGGGTCAGCATTGAATCAGGTTGGTGTCTCTTCTACACATAGGTGGTTCTTTCTGATGCTTGTAGGCATAGCACCAGAGAGTAACTATTTTCTGAACCAGATTTTTTGAGGATATTTTGTTGAGGATCTCCTGCATCTCTAATATATTCAGAATACTACTCGAAGAAATTAAATTAATTGCTCCAGTCATTACTTAATTTATTTGATGTATTCTTGATAAGTGCACTATTTATCAATCATATTGGATTTGAACATTATAGTGATGGATTTTCCTTTCTTGTCATACATTTCTAAGTTAGGTCAGTGGAGATTGGCCGGTATGAGCCTGACAGTTGTTAGTGTTTGTCAACATCTGCCGGAAAAAAATGATGCTGAGAAGCTTCAGGTTACTTCATTGGAATACAAATTTGAAGTAGATGATGTTTTGCTCGGAGAAGAGAGTGACATAACTGTGGTTGAACTAAGACCTAGTTTTGTTTCCGAATTATCTGGAGCTGACCCTTTCAACTTGTTGAGCAAAGGCCCTTCCGAAGTGACGGCAACTTCAGGTGGCAGCATCTGTAATGAGGACAGCATGAGAGAGTATGCAGATTTAAAGCTCTCTTTATTATCTTATGATGCTGCTCTAATTTTCATTGGTACAATAGTAGCAAAGTTCATCTCTGGGGAAAATGAAGCTTTTGCATTTTTCATCGGTGGGATTGGTGGCTTCTTGTATCTGCTGTTGTTACAAAGGTCTGTCGATGAATTACCGGCTTCAACTCCAATTTCCAGGAATACTGGAGAGAGTGGTCAGGCATTTAGAGGGTTAAAGGGACCAATAACAAGCTTGGCATTGGCAATAGGACTAACCTCCCTAGCAGTGAAGTATAATATGTCTGGAGATTCAGCTGTTGTGATAACCTCAAAAGAACTTGTGGTTGGAATGATGGGATTTCTTGCATGTAAAGTTGCTGTGGTTATAGCTGCATTTAGGCCATTGTCTTTTGGTTTCAAGAAGACTGAAATGTAAAAAATATTTTTAGTTTCCTTTTTGTAGATAAAATGAAAATTCAAGTTAAAGAGAATTAGGATACAACAGGAAGCACATTTATTTGTGGTTGACCTCAAATACAAGCCAAAACTAAATGGTTTAATCTTCAAAGTTTATTATACACTTTTTAGTTTCTACTTAATTTTTTATGAAGCTTGGTTAATTACACCTTTGAAAAAATCTATAATTTAATTCTTATACTTTAACGATTTTACATATTAGATCCCTATACTTTCAAAAATATATATTGAGTTCCTGAATTTTTCGAAAATAACACATTAAATTCAAAATGAACGGTACAAATGGTAGTATAATACAAGTTCTGTTAAAATCGCGTATATTTTACCAAAACGATATTGTTTTTGCCGTCCATTTAAATTTAATGTGTTCTAATAGATAAGTTTAAAAATTTAATGTATAGTTTTGAAAGTATAGAGATTTAAAGTGTAAATACATAACAGTTAAGGAACTCAATGAATAATTTTGAAAATATAGGAATCTAATGTATAAAAAAATTAAAATTCAGGTACTAAATTATGGATTTTGCTTTCTCGTTTTTATTGCCCCTAATTAGACTTGGTCATGGGTTGGGCTTTTGCCATACTTGGACCGGATTTTGATCGGGCTTACATGGTTCTTAAAAGTATTTTTGTTGTTCAAGTCCGGCCCATTGTTTAGTTCTACTCCTAATCCTTTTCTCTCTATTTTAGGATTAAAAAAAAAATTGACATTTTCTAACCATTTTAAAAAGTTGGGTGACCAAAAATGACTGTTTAAGCTCTTTTTGTATAAGTTGAATCTTCATTGCTTCTATAATTGTATTCTATGTAAGTATTCAATAGGGTTAATCACACCATTTTATGTAAACATGATTAACTATGCCAATGGTCATGGAACTTTATCTTGAATAACAAATTGAACACAATTAAATAATTTATAATGAAAAATAAAGCACTCATCGCAATTTAATTTTACTTATAACTCTTATAAGGTTGGCCTAAAAATTCAATTGCCAGCACTGAATTGCTCATATGGTAGGCTTAGGGATGATCACGGGGCGGGAAATTTCCGTCTTCGGTGGGAAACCCTCTCGAATGGGATGAAAAATTCTCAAAAAATTCCTCCGTGGGGATGTGGATGGAAAAAAAGTATTCTCCGATTTAGAATTTAGAGCGGAGATGGAGATTGTGGTCTTTATCTCAAAATTTTTCCGCTCTCGAAATTTAATTACTAAATTTAATTATATTTATATAATTTAGTTTTAAATTATATTTATTTTTATCAATTGATAAAATTTGTATTAGTTTGATTTGTAATTGAATTTATATTTTTAATTATTAAATATTATATTTCAATTATAATTAATTATTAAATATTATATTTTAGTTATAATTAAATTTTTTTAAAAAATAAAAATATTTTTAATACGGAAATAGAATCCTCACGGGAACGGGGGCGAAAGAAATTTTTTCCCCATAAAATTATAAGTCCTTGCCCCATCCTGTGCGGGGTAGAGAGATACTCTCAACTTTCGTTCTGCGATCATTCCTAGGTAGGCTACGCATGTAGAACAAGAATATTTTAGAGTTGCTGAGACACTATGTCAGACCATCACATGGATAAAAATATGGCAAAATTTGAGGAAGGAGAGAAAAACGTAATTTTCAATGAGAGAGATGTGATAGAGAGTGGAAAATCTAAATAAATATTAGTTTCTTTTTTAATTCAGGTGGCATAGTGACGTTGCATTGTGATTTCGCAATTAATGGCAATCCCAAAATATCCATAGCCCAATTTGTTCTAAATTTATTTTAAAATTTCTTTTTTTTAAAAAAAAATAATATTTAACTATATATAAAATAATAAAGATTTATTTTTTATTTTTTTATTAAAAAATATTTATGTTATTTGATAACCGGACTGTATAGTCGGGCTCCCTTAAGCAGTCCGGCCATCAGTTACTTGATTCATTTCTGATCCGAACTGGTATTTCATTGAAACCAATTTAATAAGTTAAACTTGAACAACAGTGTTTAGTTACCTAAAATGAGCAGAATTTTTATTTCGAAAACTTAGCTCAGCTTTCTGATCAAATATACATCTTCTTCAAGAAGAATCCTATTAACAATAGAAATGTATCCTAGTTAGGAAACTAAATTCTAACTAGAGTAGAATTCTTATCCTTATAAATAAACTGAATATCAAATATTTATTTTTGTTAGCTAATTTCACTCAAAAATACATTATTTATAGCTTCTTACTGACTTGATCATTAAAACTTCCTATCGCCAAAAACTTTGCTGAAATTCTTTATTTATAGATACCTGAGTAACTGTGAATGACGTTTTCATTCAAGTTTTACCCACAGTCCGGCAAACCAAATTATTATCATTATTATTAAAATATTTTACATTCGTTTATATTTATAACTGTAAAGACAAATATGAAACAAATTATGAGTGGCAAAAATGAAAGCCGAGATTTCTATTTATTTCCACTGTTATATATAAAGATAAATGCAAGTGTAATTTAGTAACACCATATAAGCATTTTTTCACCAACAGAGTTGACGGCCAAAACCGGTTCTTTTCTAAATTTTGATAGTTGGATGCCGAAAGTCGGTAATTTGGCTAAAGAAGTTACGTATGCAAATACAAACTGCAATAATGGATCAAAATTAGTGCCCAAATTATCGAATATGCTTGAATGCACAAATCCAAAATAATTTTTAAGAGTTGATATCAAGAAAATGACATGAAGATAATCCATTAATTAGAGTTTCTAAGTGGCTAATTGAGATTCTACTTGTATTTTAGTCAACTAATTCCCATTTGGTAAGTCATCCCAAAAATTAAAATTTATATAAATCAAGCTTAGGACAAATATTAAAAAATAAAACAAGTACTAAAGGGTTAAATAAGGTATCAAACTTGATTTAGATTCTAATTGTTCTGATTGCACAAGAAGACATCTTCAGTTGGTGGGTACAAAGACAAGTTAAGCATCTTTGTAAATCCCAATATTCTCCAACATCAATTTTTAGAAGCAAGCGTATTTGAGCCAAATACTCTCTCAGTCTCTTTTTATATGTTATTATTGAACAAAATATAAATTTTATTTATCTGTCATTTTTAAATTTATAATTTATTTTTTTTCAATAAGAATTGATTTATTTAAAATCAATTAAATTTATAAATTTAATTTTAATTATATAATTTAATATTAAATTTAATTATTAATTATAATGAAAATAACAAAAATGATATAAAAGAAAATGGAGGGGTAGTATGTATGATTGGAGTTGGATCAATCTACTGTAAAGGCGTAGCATACTTTCAATACTTATTTTCTCAATTTATAAAATTTAAATTTAAAATTTTATAATTTTTTTAATTATAATTGTTACTTATTCAAAATTCACTAATTTTAAATTTATATTAAACAAGTTATAAAAAGTACAAAACATCATTTTTACCCTTAATTAAGATATGAAATGGTATCAGAATGTCCTTTTTCCCTTAACCTTTGCATTCTGACTATACAGCATATTTAAATATTTGTAACTTTAAAATTTATTTTCTTGATAAAAAAATAAATATATATATAAAACAATCCTTAATTAATTAATTAATATATAAAACATTACAAAAACAGTGTCTTATAATTTATAGGGTGCGGTAATTTCGATAACGATGTCACAAGTACACTCGCCTTGTGAACATAATCAACAAGAACTATTCATTCTTTGTTATTTTAATAATTCACATGCTTAGCTTTTGCTAAATCAATTTAGATAATAAATTTTAAGATAAAATTAAAATATTTTTCGAATCAAAATATGAAATAATTAATATAAAATTAAAAGATATCTTGAAATTATTTTTTAATTGTTTGTTAAATTCTTTAAAATGAATTAAAATTATATATTTTTTTTAATTTTTTAGTTATTTCTTAACCAACAAAATATAAAGATGTATATTTTGATTCTATATCGAAATATACATATCTTAATTTTTTTAAGATATAATTAGTTAAACATTTACGTAACTTTATTTTTGCGAATTTTTTTTAATAAACACTTAAAAAAATCAAAAAAATTGAAATAATTATATTTTCTTTTCACCCCAATATTTCCAAAATTAACAATCGCTATCCTAGTAAATAAACTGACTTTCATTAATATTCATGAATAATACGTACTCGTAGTATATCTAATCATTTCCAGAAATATGAGTCTTCAAAAATAGATTAAATGATTTACCATAAGATTTGAATTTAATTTATATATTATATTTAATAAAATGATATACAACTCAAATCCATTAATCTGTCCAACCTATTTAACCCATTTTTTAAGTACTTCTATCCAGAAATACTTATTCTCAATTTCAAGATTAAAAAAATGTTGCTATTCTTCAAGATGAACACTTGTTGAGAAATCAAAGATAATTTTTACTACAATTTTAAGTAAAAATCATATCCAATCTCCCATAATTTCTTTAATTTTTCGCTTCGATTGAGGGAAGATGCTAGCAATTTGTAGAGTTCTGCGTCACTAGAAAGTAACAGAGCATATAAAAGTCGGCAATTATAATATAATAGAGAAGAAGTTGGGAATTAGAACATGAAAGACAATGCAAGAAAACAAATAAAAGAAAACAAAAGAGAGTTTCTTCACCAATGAAAGGATCAAGCAGTAGTCTAGCAGGGAATCGAGAGAGCTATTGTAAGCATGGTTAAATATTCCTTATTTATTTATTTGAAATGTTACTAATATCCGTAAAAAATTTACTTTTTTACATATCTTTATTCGATATCTAAAATCTCGATTAATTTGAAATATGAAGCAAAAATTCTCCATTTTAAATATTTAAAAATGCTCTATTTTCAAAATTTGAATTCAAGATTTGATTAAGGAAAAAGAGATCATTTTCATCCAATCTCATATCTAAATAGTATCTAAAAATTTGATTTGATCAATTTTATCTAAAAACATCAATTTCGCCCTAATTTGAACGAATTGGTTAAATTTTACATTTTGCATTGAGCAGCAGAGATTGGAAAGTCGAGAAAGGCTAACCGACAAAAGTTGGTTTCGTGACTAGCACTTGATTAAAAAGTATTTGTAAAAAATAAAAATAAAAAGCAGAGATAGCCCCATAATTATAAATAATTAAGCTTAGCCCTATATTGAAGCAGAAAGAGAACAAGAAAGAGAGTTGGGTTAAGAAATTAAGCTTATAGTCTTCATCTCCATCCCTTTGCTAAGCCATTTTCTCTCTTTTCTTTCTTGAGATCCATCATTCTTGAAAATAAATAAAATTTTCCAAATGAGTGCAACAATTTCACTTGCAGCCAAGCCATATGTTAAATCTAGAAATGGCAAAATCTTGAATAAAAGATTCAAAGTTACAAGAGCAAGAGCTCAATTAGTGATCACACCTCCCAAGCCAACAAGAGAAAGTGCATTTCCTCAGTTACAAACACAAGGAATTTCCCACGCTGATCTTCATCAAATACCTCAAATTATTGAGAAGCAATCTCAGGGTGGTGGTTGTTTATTAGACCACCTTTTTGATCGTTGTAGTATGCCAAAATTTGATCCATTGTTTCTTGAAGAAGCATATGAGAGTTGCAAGAAGATTTGCGCCGAATACGCCAAGACTTTCTATCTAGGTTTGATTAATTTCCAATTTATTGTTCTTGTACTTAATTTCAAACTCTACTCACTGCCAACTCCAAGATATCCTGTGTTTATTTACAGAAAAAAGATTTTTAGCGACCAAACAACCAAGAGTTCAAGTTTTAGAACAAAGTTTCGTCGCTAAAAGTCCTTTCTCCCTTAGTCTGTACATAAACAAAGAAAGAAGAAGAAAATATATTTTTTTTCTCTTTGAGGACGAGGGACTAAACAATGTTAGCTTGATGCAGGAACTTTGCTAATGACCGAGGAGCGACAAAAGGCGATATGGGCAATTTATGGTAAGTTATTAAATTTCTTGGTGTGTACATATAAAAATATTCTAATAATTATTAAGTCAATCTGAAGGGAAGTCTAATTAATGAGAATGAAAATGTTGATTTTGAAGAATAAAATGAAATATTTGGTGCAGTTTGGTGTAGAAGAACAGATGAATTGGTGGATGGGCCGAATGCAGAGTACTTGAGCTCAGGTGTTCTTCATAGATGGGAAGAGAGACTTGAAGATATATTCAATGGCCATCCCTATGACATGCTTGATGCTGCACTTACTGATACTGTTTTTAGATTCCCTCTTGACATTAAGGTACTTAACCAATCAATTAATCCATATTATCCTCATTTTGAAACTCTAGGCCGTTCAATTGATGGCATGCAGAATTCGACGGTACGGATGTGCGCCTTACACATCCTTGTTATTCGTATTTGCTTTAGTTGAAAAATAAAATTTTGTTGGTATTGTATGGCAGCCTTTCAGGGATTTAATAGAGGGAATGAGAATGGATAGAAGAAAAAGTAGATATGAGAATTTTGAAGAGTTGTATGTGTATTGCTATTATGTTGCTGGTACTGTGGGGCTAATGACTGTTCCAGTGATGGGAATAGCACCAGATTCTTGTGTTTCTCCTCAAACTGTATATAATTCTGCTCTTCATTTGGGGATTGGCAATCAGCTCACTAACATTCTTAGAGATGTTGGAGAAGAGTAAGTTCTTTTCTTCAAGTGTCTGTACATGTGTGCATATATATATATATATATATATATGTATGTATGTATACGAATGTGAATTAATCTATGGTTAGAATTAATTTTAGTGCATTGAGAGGAAGAGTTTATCTGCCACAAGATGAGCTAGAACAATTTGGGCTATGTGATAAAGATGTATTAGGAAGAAAGGTGAGCGATCGTTGGAGAGAGTTCATGAAGGAGCAAATTAAAAGGGCCAGGTACTATTTCAATCTTGCTGAAGAGGGAGCTTCACACCTTCACGAGGCTAGCCGTTGGCCAGTAAGTATATGTATCTTTTTTCAATATTTAATACAAGTTTTTCATTCTGAGTGTTAATCAAGTATACATTATTCGTATGCACCACACGCTATGCACTGTTCGGTCAGATGATTAATACAGTCAATATGATGTGCGTTATTCATTTTATCGAACGGTGTGTATTGCGCGGCACATCGAAACGTATTTCTTTATTTGCTTATTAATTAGTGTTGTTTTTAATTTCAAATTCAAATCAATTTTTTTTTTATTAATTTATGCTATGTGATCATTGTTGCATGCTAAGGATTGAAATGGTTTGGAAATTAGAAACAAATAAATAGACTAAATAGGCCACTTTGAGTTTATGGTGATTTTACTACAATTCATTCCAAAACATTCTTTTATCTTTTTTCGTTATTATTTTGTAATTTAGAGTGTTCATGCCATACATTAGGTATACCATACATTAATGAATGTGAATCATTAAATTAAAAAAATAATATTTTTTATTTTTCATTCAAACGGTTCATATTTAATATATTCGCCACATTTATCGTATTGACTCATCTCTTTAAAATTTAGGGTAGAAATATATTTTTTTGCAATGAACAGTAAATATTACTCAACATTTAATTTGCTATTTTCATCCTCTTTTAAATTTAGATAATATAATGTTAAGACAAAAATAATTAATATTTGTTGAGTTGTAATTTTCAGGTATGGTCCTGCTTAATGTTGTACAGAAAGATATTGGACGCAATCGAGGAAAATGATTATGATAATTTGACCAAACGAGCGTACGTCGGAAGAGCTAAGAAGCTTCTCACATTGCCTTTAGCATACACTAAGGCCCGATCACCGGTAACAACATTCATTTATAAATTCCGATAATATTTATAATTGTAATCAGATATTATTTCTTTTTTTTTCCTGCAAAAAGAAAAAAAAAAAAAAAGCCAATCACTCCCATATCTTGAAATGAATATCAAACACTTCAATTTCTCATGGAGGAAAAAGAAAAAGAAAAAGTGTAAATAGCAAAAATACCGATGCTTCATATATTGTATGTTTGTGATGTCGAATTTGTTAGAATATTGAAGAAAATATTGGTATATTTTACTTGTGGCTAGGGCTGTTCAAAATTGGCATAACCCAATCAACCCAACCAAACCAATCCATATAACCCACAATTTTTATAATTATAATGGGTTGTTATAATCCATACAACCCATTTTAATATTTTATAAATATTTATATGGGTTATTATATAATCCAATCAATTAACCCACATTACACCCTTCTTCAAATACACTCTCACTTATATTTTTTTTTCTCTTTTTTTTTTTACAAATACACTCTCACTATGATATTCTTCCCATAATTTTTTTTTTGAGTGATGGAATTACATTCTATCCCATCAAGGAATCATAATAGTTAATTTTCTTGAGGAAAAATCAATCTTTTTTTTTTCAAAACTCTTATTATTTTTTTAACATTTTCTATTGGTTTATTTATTCATTTTTTCCCTCGATGCTGTATACTTTTGCAGAAATTTTTTTGTCTAAATCCGATTTAGGTAAATATATATATATATATATATATATATATATATATATATATATATATATATATATATATATATATATATATATATATATATATATATATTACTGTTTTCCAACAACAAATTCTAAAATTAGTAGATAAATTACTGTTTATATACATTCTAAATCATTTATGTATAATACAGTTTCATCAAATATATTTATTAGAAGCCATTAAAAATTATTATTTAGTAACTTACCAACATTTAATTTATTAGAGAAAAACTGAAACAGATGAACAACAGTATCAAACTATACCATTTCAAAACAATATCAAACAATTTGAGTGTTTTGCTGCTTTAGAATTATTTATATGAGTTGTGTAGAATTATCAGTAACCGAAGTTTGAGCCCATGTTTAAAAACCATCCATATAAGCCCATCTCTTCGGTGAATCTCTACACAACTGCATATAATAATAATAATAATAATAATAATAATAATAATAATAATAATAATAATAATAATAGTAATAATAATTTGAAAGTTGATTCATAGCCCTTTTAGTTTAACAGTTTGTGCTAGGTGATAACCTATGGCGGTTACTGATAGTTAATATCGATGGCTGATAGTTGAAAAAAAAAATAAATTTTATAAATTATAATCTTTTACCTTAAATATTTCATTTGCGATAAATTTCATATTGTGAGCAAATTCGTATCTTAAATTAAAATCATCAGTGAAATTTATTCCTGGAGCAATAAGCAAATAATCCTGCTCCAAACCGAAACAATAATATATCGGAGATGAAAATATTATGATTATGAGCATAATAATACAAAACTTTTCAAAAAAAAAATTTAATTTTTAGATTTTTTTTGAAGTTGATTATTAATTAATTGACATTGCTACTCTCTTATTTAAAATAAAATTAATTCTTTATATTTAAAAATATATAAATATGAATAATTTATATGTTTATAATATAATATAAAAACATTAACATAACCCATATAACCCACATAAACCAACCAATCCAATAAAAAAATTTTAATATATAACCCACCTGGTTTGGATTGAACCCAAACCACTTAACAATTTCGGTGGGTTGGAGAAAAAACCAATTGTAATCCATCCAACCCACATTTGAACACCCCTACTTGTGGCCACTTGCTATTATTTCTTATTACTTGCGGCCAATTGCGTTTGATAATATTTCGAGTGAAAATTAGTATTTAAAGTCTATGATGCCCAATTTTAATGATTTAATATTCAAAGTCTACTATGATAAAATTATGAGGCCCGTGTCTTTTGAAAAAAAAAAGTGTTTGGTGGTTTGAATTGGGGTTAGTAAATTTTGATCTAATAAATGAATTCAGTTATATTCATCTATAAATATGCAATTTAAATTACATTAGATTTATTTTATAATTCAATCTAATTGATTATAGGTGGCAAATGAGCGAATTTGATAGATTTGGATAAGATTATTAATGGATAAGTCATTAATAGGTTAAAAAATATGGATCAATATTCAAATGAATTGGATGAATTTAAATCGATCTATGAGTTTAATACAAATTATTATAAAAATTTTAATTAATTAATTAATAAATCCGATAATAATAATATTCAATTAAAAACATAATATAAATAATATATTGATATAAAAAGAAAAATTAAATTAAATTGATCAACAAAAGGATCGAGTCAATTTAATTCGTATATAGTTTATTTGTGCTGTGAACAAAAAAACAATTATTTTTATATGTTATACATTTATATAATTTTTGTAATAAAAAATGTTTATAAAAAATTATAAAATTTGTAACTCAACTCGTTAATAATCTATTTAATAATAACTTATTATAATTATAACTCATCCTTTTATGACTCTTAAAATTTTAATTTGATTGTGATCCAATTTATTTATGATTATTGATGATCCTTTGCATTTGCCAACTATAGTTTGATAACTAGGAATTGAAACAGGACTGAATATATTTTTAATTCCTAGTGTTCGTCTTGACTAAAACAAAATTCTCAAATCAAAATTTCATTAAGTGGGTAAGTGGAAAATTCTTTTTTTTTTCTTCCACTTGTTAAATCAGATTTCATTCCGAAACAAAATAAAAAACATTATTCCCTTTTAATGATTTTAATTTTATTTGAGGGTCATTTCTATTCAAGAGGCAAAAAAAAAAAATTTTTTTTGAATTCAATTCTATCCGAATTTATATGAACCAATTCGATTTTAAGTGGACGTTTAATTTAATATTTTGAGGTAGCTAATATCTTTATTTTATGGGTTAATATATAAATTTCTCCTAAATTATTACTATTTATCAAAATTTTTCCCTGAACTAATTGCATGCCAGATTACCTCCTGAACTTATAAAAATATCATATTATCCCTTATATGACACATGTCAGTTCACAAATAACACGTAAAAAACATGCTTTAAATAATAATAGGAGGAATAATTTGACATTTTTAATAAGTTTTAGGATGGTAATTTAATATTTTTAATAGTATATGGTATATTTTTTACATTTCAAAAATATTTAAGTGGCTCATTTTATATTTTTAATAAATTTAGAAGGATAATTTAACATATAATTAATTTAAAAAAAATTAATAAATAATAATAGTTTAAGCAGAAATTTTTTATCAATCAATGGCTTTAAAAGTATCTTATAATATTTTTTTAGTCAACTGTTAATAGTTATTTTGCTGTTTCAGATGCTTCATTTTGAAATTTTTTTCTTAGCAGCTGTTGGTTGATTTATTTTTATCTTTTATTTAAACCATTTCATTAATTATAAACTTCTGAATTATTTACATTAATATTTAATAATAATAATAATAATAATAATAATAATAATAATAATAATAATAATTTCACATAGAAAATTAAACGTCTAATGGTGAAAATTCAACTCTATTTATCTATTTTTTAAAGAGAAAACTGATTGATTTTTTTTTTTACTGGCAAAAGATTAAAATTCCAATTTATAGCCAGGGCTAGAAAAAAAATATCATAATAATCCCCTATATATCAAAATATAACAAAACAAACCCACACATAAAAACTAAAGCAATCCTATTCCTACATGTTAAAATAGATAATTTATCTAAATTGATTACATAGTAATTCAATTTGGTAATTTCGTCATTAGACGTTTATTACAATTGAGGAAAATGATTATGATAATATTTATAATTGTAATATGATATTATTATTTTTTTTCCGGCGAAAGAAAAAACACTTTAATTTCTCATGGAGGAAAAAGAAAAAGAAAAAAAAATGTGTAAAATAGCAAAAAGTCCAAAGTCCAAGGCTTCATATATTGTGTGTTTGTGATGTTGAATTTGTTAAAATATTGCAGAAAATATTGGTGTATTTTACTCGTGGCTACTTTAATTTCACATGACCAGTTTATTTTATATTATTCGTGATTTCATATGTTTTTTTATATAATATAAATATAAAAATAATAATTTTTATGTGGTATACATTTATAGCTTTTTTTTAATGAAAAAAATTTTAAATTTTGATTTTTTTATAATCCTGTAATATAGACTTATTAGAATTATGACCACCTTTTTATTATTCGTAAAATTTTAATTTATTTGTAATTCGATTGATTTATTTATGATGATTGATGACCAATTCAAACCCACCAACTATGCATTTGACAATTATAGTTTTATAACTAGGAATTGAAATAGAAATAGAAATGAATCTATTTCTAATTCCTAGTGTTCATTTTGATTAAAACAAAATTCTCAAATCAAAATTTCATTAAGTGGGAAAGTGGGTAAGTGGAAAAGTCTTTTTTTTTTATTATTATGACAAAAACGTCTAATAGTGAAAATTGAACTCTATTTATCTATTTTTTTAAAGAGAAAATTGATTGTTTTTATTTGATTGGCAAAAGATTAAAATTCCAATTTATAGCCATGGCTAGAAAAAAAATATCATAATAATCCCCCAGGTATCAAAATATAACAAAACAAACCCATCCTTAAGAGTAAAGCAATCCTATTCCCCCATGTTAAATTAGGTTAATTTATCTAAATTGATTGCTTAGTAATACAATTTGGTAATTTCATCATACTTGAGTTAGTCAAATGTGATTATTTATTTATTTATTTAACAACCTTTTAAGGTAGCGTTTGTTAAATTGATCCAAATAAAAAATTTTCTGATAAAACTGTAATACTTTTCGAAGTAAGATATGGAATAATCAAGATAAGACTGAAAAATATTCCGAAAATTTTTTTTAATTGTTTGTTAAATTTTTTGGGATGAATTAAAAATATTTTTTCTTTAATTTTATAGTTATTTTTTTATCTTGAAATATCAAGATATGCATATCTTGATCCTATGTCAAGATATGCATATCTTGAAATATCAAGATATAGGTAGTTAAATTTTTTTTTGTGGGATCTATTTTTTTAACAAACGCTTGAAAAAGTTGAAATAATTTTATTTTCTGTCCATCTCGATCTTTTCAAGGTTAACAAATACTACCTAAGTGAATTGAAACGCGTAAAGCAATAGTAAAGTGAAAATGGACCTTCATGCAATATTATATTATATTAAGGTTTTCACCTTACTGGACTGAAATTTAAAATAATCCTAAAAATTATGATTTTACCTTATTCAAAAAAAATTTAATTCCATTTCATGTGAAATTTTAGGTCAGATGTAATTGAAATTTGTACACATCTAATATCAACAATTATAATTAAAAATATGCCAAAATAAATGACAATGCGTGAATATCAATTTTCAATTAAATCGATTCGGTTTTTAATATAAAAATATAATTTAATTTGTTTATTTTTTTAATTAAATTCTTATTAAAATATAAAAATAGAATGTGTGTGGACGTAATTAGGAGTGTGTATCGGTCGGGTTCAGGTGAATCCGATTAATCCGAAATCCGAAATTTACATATTTTCCTCATCCGATCCTACACTACATAAATATCGGACTCCTATCCGAACAATCCGATATTTTTTTGGCCCCGACCCGAACAATCATATTAACCCAAAATTAATATTTTTAATTTACATATTTAAATTAAAATCATAAATTAATACAAATAAATAATATTAAATATCATAAAAAATATTTTAAAAATACAACAAATTAAAAATTTTAAAATTACATTAAATATATATTATATATTAATTAATATTATAAAGAAATTATGATTCTTTTATTTATATATTAAAAATTCGAGTTATTTGAATTAATTAAATTTTATCCGATCTGAAATTCGATTAATATCCATTATAATAATTAAATCAATTCTAATAAATCGAATAATTCTATCCAAATATATCGATTCAGTTCGAATTAATCTATTCGAATCGACTTTTGCACATCCTAGGGGTAATTGATGAAACATGCCACATTTTTTCAACACCATTTTGTTGTTTTTTTCTTAAAAAATTAAGCCACCTAGTACAATGGAGTAGTTGGGCTAACTTCTTTTCAAGACTTGCAGCTTTTCATTAGTATCTCCACCAATATGTAATTATGACTAAACCCATGTTTCTTGTTCTTTAATCTAGAAGCTCCTCTGCCTGGGAGCCATATATATATATATATATATATATATATATATATATATATATATATATATATATATATATATATATATATATATATATATATATATTTCATATTATAAAATAAAATAATATTTTATTGCCCCTGATTATTATAAAATAATATTGGACTCCACTAGAATTATGATCCCATGTGACAAAGCTCGCTGCAAGCCCATAAATGAATGGATCCCTTCAGCCTGTGAATTAGCCTGGTTCGATTTCAATTAAAAAAAATCAGATTAATTTGATTAGTTCAATTTGATTATTTTAATAATCAATTTGATTTTAATTAATAAAATATATAAATTTTGATTTATTAATTCATTTTGATTGATTATTAAAAATCTAAAAAGTTAAAATTTTTAAAGCATGTCATTTTTGTCTAATATTTCAAACTTATAGGAAAATTCTTGTTATTAGTTCAGTTCGAATTATTTAATACCAAAATTCAATTAATTTCAGTTGATAATTTTTATATAAAATAATTTTGAGGGATGAAATTGTTTATTGTTGGGTGGAGTGAGGAGTTAATTGATTCCACTAAATGAAGAAAAATTTAAAAATAACTCTTACAATTTTAATTTTTTTTAAAATTTACACCACTTAATTTTATCCTGATAATTTTATTTTTTTAAAAAAATATATCCATTAAAATATTATGGAATTTTTATTTTTTTATGTAAATAAATCTTTTATTAGTTTTTATTTACTTCATTTCCTTATATTTGATTTTTTTGAGTAAAATTTAAACATTCAATGTAATTTTACTTTTTCAATAAAAATAAAATTACTTAAAATTAATTACATTTAATAATTTAATCAAAATTATATAATTTAATAATAAATTTAAACTTAGTTAATATTTTTTAATTTTTATTTAAACAATAAAAATGATAAATAAAAACGGAGATAGTGCAATTTTAACTCTACTAAGGTTCAGTTTGGCAAAACTTATGAAATAACTTTTTCGATTGGTAAAAACTATATTTAAAAAAGTTATATCTCAAAAAGTAGATAATTATTTGGTAAATAAAAGACAAAATGACTTATAAATTGAAAAATAATTTACCAATTTTTGATTAATAATGCAATTAAAAATAACTTTTCAGAATAAAAAAAAAAGACCATATATAATTTTAATATATTATATTCAACATTTCACTAGAAAATAATAATTATTCCCACTTATTTGCATTTTTTACTCCACTAAACTATTAAAAAATATATAGTTAAATAAAAATAAATATAACGTAAAAATAAAAAATAGATACCCTGCATCCCATAAGCACTCTTCCTTTATAGCTTTCAAAATTAGTTGTTCATCAATTGTCAATGAAGCACGTCGTACACATGGTGAATCAGGAACTGTTGATGAGAAGCTTGTTACTTCTTCAAAAGAGGAAGTTAAATCTTTTAACCAAAAAAAAAAGAGGAAGTTAAATCTAAAAATGATTTAGTTAACAGTGTTGAACAAATAGACTTATCCACAAAGGATTTTAATGATCATACAAATCGAATGAGAATAAGATTGTCGGAGGATGATGTCGATGTTTAGTCAAGTGTTGGTAATAATTTTGAATTGATCAACTTAAAGGTTGTAACTCCGGCCAATAAGCCCGAGCTAGACGATGTTATTAAAGACAAAACTATTGGTAGCAATGGTGACTTTACCACTTCAGCTATTAGTTAAGAGATGGATATTTCTTCTTCCAAGGAAGTATCCCCAGAGGATGACGAAAATGAGGATGTTAGTGAATCAGCAGAGTCTGGTATTGAAGTAGCTGCTAATTTTGCATCTCAAGTTGGTGACAAAGAGAATACCGACGTCCAAGATACATATCTTAGCACGCAAAACATCGGCATGAACTATATGATTAATGATCAAGTTGGTAAAGGTATTCTTGAAATCTTAAATCAGCAAGCAATAACTAGTGCTGTGGATGAGAAGACTTATAAAGCATCGAATTATAATGCAATGGATGAGGAATTAATCCATAAAACAGTAGATGAGATATCAACCCATACTGCAGCAGATGAGGAACCAACCTATAATTTGTTGGATGAAAAATTCAGTGAGGAGCCAACCATAATCTCTCATCTTTGCTCTCGAAATAATTTTTTATATTAGATATATTTGTTATTATAAAATAGAATAAGGGATATTTTTGTTCATAAAAAAATTTAAATTAAATTTTCTGAAAAGTTAAAATATAATTTTTCTGAAAAACTTAAATTTATAGCTTTTTCAAATATAAAATTTTTTCACTTTTCACAAATTTGATTTTTTCAAAATTAACATTTATCAAATATCTATTTGATCTAATAATCAAATTTTTCTTTAATAATCCATTTTTTTTCTTTTTAGAAGCAGTGCCAAACACATCCTAAGCCAGATTTTTAAGTACGTTTGTGGCCAGCTCCATCCATGAATCAAACTGACTAAGCTTATGTAAAAATGACCATAGACAATCTTTAAGAAAAGCTCAAAAAAAGAGTAAAATAATAAAATAAACCAAACGTCATCTTCAAGGGTCATAGGAATTGACTAAATTGCCCTGACAGTGATTTTCCGACGTGTAGGCATTGAGAGAATTCGCAGGACATTTCTATTGGTTAAATTAGGTTCAACAAACTAATCGCGTATTTAATTTTGACAAAATCAATTTAATTTTTCCAGCCTTTATTTTTTAAAAAAATTAATAATTATTCTATAATTACATCTTAATATATTACTTATTCCATATCATTTTAAAAAATAATTATTTTTATTTTTTATAATAATTAAAAAATAATTAAAATATTTTAATTTTATAAAAAAGTTACAGTTAATGATAAAAATATTCTTTTATATTTTTAAAAATTTTATTTAATTTTAATTAAAAGTAAAAATAAAAAAAAGAGAAATATTTAATAATATGTATAATGAATAAGGTATACATATAAATTTATTTTTTAAATTTAAAAAAATAATTAAAATATGACATAATAAAATAGAAAAAAATAATCTTTTAAAATGTAATGGAGACAATATTGAATGTGAATATTCAGGAAAATAAATAAACTATTCCTTATTTGAATCAAGAGCTAGTTCACCCATGGTTAAATAAATTCATTTCTTTAAGCTAAAGCCATAGACAAAGACTATAATGTAAAATTTTTATATTTTGGTTCAACCTCTATTTGATTCTAGTGGAACTTTTAACTTTTAACCGATTGTATTTATTGTTAATTTTTCGGGGTCAGATTAGTAATGACTTGAAAAAAAAAAATTATTCTAATAAATAAATTAATGCAAGACATAAAAATGTTATATATATATATAATAAAAAAAAAATGCTTTTGGGGTTTATAAACTGGAGGAACATCATAGTAAGAAGGTGAGTTCCACAAAAATTCACCAAAGTGTCCATGGCCAAACTTCCACCCATTTTCACTACCCAATTATTCACAATCTCCCTCCTCTTCCTCCTCTCCACCACCACAGCGGCGGCCGGAGAAAACCATGAATTTGTGAGAACCATGGACAGGAAGCTCTTTGGTCTGAAGAAAGAAAAGCTAAGCCATTTCAAATTGTATTGGCATGATATATTAACCGGCCGTAATCCCAGTGCCGTGGTGGTGGTGCCGCCGTGGAACATCTCAAAAACAGCTTTTGGCATGGTGAGGATGATCGATAATCCGTTGACTTTAGGGCCAGAAATGAGCTCCAAATTGGTCGGAAAAGCTCAGGGATTTTATGCGCAAGCTGCACAAGATGAGATCGGATTGTTGATGGCAATGAATTTTGCTTTTATGGAAGGTAAGTATAATGGTAGCACCATTACTATTCTTGGCCGGAATTCGGTGTTTTCCACCGTGAGAGAGATGCCGGTGATCGGAGGAAGTGGACTTTTCCGGTTTGCTAGAGGATATGCTGAGGCAAGAACTCATAAGTTCGATCAGAGTACTGGAGATGCTACTGTTGAGTACAATATTTATGTTATGCATTATTGATCTTTTTGTTTCTTAGTAAATTTGCATTATTGATCTTCAATTGCCTTTTTGTTTTTCTCATTATGATTAATCATGAGTTATAATTACGTGGACCATTTTTTATTATGATTACTAATATTTATTACTTCATATTTATTATTAATATTTACTAATATTATGATAAAATTAGTAAGATTGAAAATTAGTGAAAAATAAAAAAAGTTTATCTTAAAATTGTGATAGGTAAAACGGAAAATGAGGGATCAAATGGAGATTATCAAGATAGAATGGAATTGATTTTTCTAGGGATGATCACGGGACGGGGAATTTCCGTCTTAGAATTCGGGCCAGGGATGGAGATTGTAGTCCTTGTCCCGAAATTTTTTCGTCTCCAAAATTTAATTACTAAATTTAATTATATTTATATAATTTTATTTTAAATTATATTTATTTTTAGTGTTATTAATGGTTAAAATTTATATTAGTTTGATTTATAATTAAATTTATATTTATAATTATTAAATATTATATTTAAATTATAATTAATTATTAAATATTATATTTTAGTTATAATTAAATTTTTTAAAAAAATAAAAATATTTTTTATGCAGGGACGGAGGAAATTTTTTTCTCAAAATACTATCGATTCTCGCCCCGCCCCCACCCTGCCCTTGCGCGGGAGAATAGGTGGGGAGTCACTCCCAGCCACGCGATCATCCCTATATTTTTTCAAATTCAAAGTAGGAATAAAGGTTTTTGATAATTTTGAATTGTTGTATTAGAAAATTAAGGAAGAGACTAAGGGTATTTTCGAGTTTTCACAAAACCTCTTCTCATCACTTGTCTTCAAGGATATTTTTAAGTTTCCACAAATGATCGTTCTGCCGCATATTTTCCGTGTGTGTCTATATCAATGTTATGAAAATTGGACTAAATAAAGAATCATAGATGTATATGGTTCTTGGTTCGACTGGTTCCATAGGATTCAATCAAATTTTTTTTATTTTTTTCAAAATAATATTATTTTTAAAATTTTTTATAAATATTATGAGAATATAATTATATAAAATAATAAAAAATACTTAAAAAATACATTTATCATTAAATATTAATCATAAAACAATATTTTCGAGTTATTCAATATTTATAACAAATATTTAAGATAGATATAGTAAAAAATTGCAAATATTAAAAAATATTCATCAATTATAAATTATAATTTTTATTTTATTCATAAAAAAATCATTAAAATTGCTTAAGTTTTAATTATTTTGTATTTATATTTATATTTTATTTTATTTCAACAAAAAATAATGTTATATAAATATTTTGGACAAAAATTGATTTTTTCTAATTCAAACCAATTTTAGATCGGTTTTTACCGGTTTATCCGGTTCATGCCAGTTTCTTACAGTTTTTAGCCATTTCGATTTTTATACATTGAACCAATCGGATACTATGATGGTTCACGGTTAAATCGGTCCAACCGTTCGATCCGATTTTAATAACATTAATTTATATTGCCACTTTAAATTAATTTAGACGACATTATCAGTGGAATGGCATCAATTTTGTTAATATAAGAGAAACATTGTAATTTTTTTAAAAAATACAACGGAAATTCTGCCCTTAGTTTTTATTTTTATTTTTTACATTTAATTTTGGGGCTACCGTCTGTCTATCTACAAGTGGCAGTCTCGTTTTTATTTCTTTTCTTATTTCGATTGATTTTTTCAATTTCTTGTGATTTCTTTATTTTCTTACAATTTTCTGTATAATAAATTTTTTTGAATAAACAATACCTTTATTAATTGGAATCATACATCAAGGCTGAATACAAAAAATTTGGAGGATTATCCATCCAAATATGAAGATCAGGCATGAAACTTGATGCTCTAGCAAGATTATGGACAATAAAATTTACTGACCTTTTGACAAAAATAAATTTAACATTTGTTGAAAAAGAACTCAAACTAAGGCAATCTTCAATAAGTATACCCAAAAATGAATCAAATCTTGAGCTAGAACTAAGGGCTTGAACTAAACCTTGGGAATCAAATTCTATAATGACCTTTTCATGGTGAAAGGACTTCAACCAACTAAGAGCCTCCCTAACAGTAAGACACTCTGCCAAAATTGGCAAAGAAATAGCAATTAATAGACCACTTCCTGCAGCCAAAAACATATCTACATCATTCCTCAAGATAAAACCCATTCCTGCCTTATGAACATCTAGAAAAATAGCTACATCTACATTAAGTTTCAACTAGCCAATTAGGGGTTTTTTCCATCCCTCAAGTATATTAGAACGCTAGTCCGCTTACTGCCGGATTCCACCAACTGATCTGTCCTGCAATTTCGAATGGCCAGCTTGAAGCTCTGCAATAGACTTTGTGATCCAATCAAAATTTCACAGACTCTGCTATTTTTCCTTTCCCAAATCCAACTGTTCTTATGTTTCCATATACTCCAACATAGCATAGCAGCCTCAAGACATTTATCAATTGACAAATTATTAAAAATGAATTGAAGCCAATCTATAAACCCATTGAACGACCCATGTAAAAAGGCAACTGAAGATTGTAACCAGTAATCCTTCACACGAGGACATTCTGGCAAAGCATGGATAATAGTTTCATTAGCTAACCCATAAATTTGACAAGAAGGATCAATATTAACGCTTCCAGAACAAAGAACATAGTTTACAGGAAGACAATTACTACAAGCTCTCCATATCATATTATGAACTTTTAGAGGCACTTTAAGGTTCCACAATTGGTTCCAAAAAATGCTTCAATCAATAGAGAAAGAGTGAGACCGATTAAGTACCTGATAAGCATTCTTTACCTTATAATAGCCTCTATCGTCATTATACCACCACCAAGAATCTTTAGTCCTTCGGATGCTTAAAGGAATATGCAAAATCAGACCGCTATCTCTTTCATTGAAAAGAGTATTGACTAGATTTGTGTTCCAAGAGTGACCATTGTTCATCAAAAGATCATAAACCTATATATTCTATATACTCTCTGAGCCATCGCTACTAAAAGAGATAAAAGGATTGTTTGCATCGGGTAACCAAGGAGATCAAAATACCAAGATGTCTCTCCCATCCCCCACTCTCATGTGACCCCCTTTCTTCATAAAATTTTGGACCACCGTTAAACTCCTCCAAACATAACTCGAGTTACTTTCGATTTTAGCATTAAGAAAAGAGCAATTAGAGAATACCTTGCTTTGAACAGTCAAGCAACAAGGGATTCTGGATTAGTAAGAAAATGCCATACTTGTTTACTAATCATGGTTAGGTTAAAATCATGAAACTTTTTGAACCCTATGCCCCCTTCTAACTTCCTTTTGCATAAAAAATCCCAATTTTTCCAATGAATCTTTCGCTCCTTTTTTGACTTCGTACCCCACCAAAAAGCATTCAAAAGCTTTTCAATCTCCTCACACAAGGTAATCGACAACAGAAAAATACTCATCATATAGTTGGGAAGAGAATGGGCCACAATTTTTATAATCACCTTTTTGCCAACTTGAGAGAGTAAAGTTCTATCGCAACCCCTAAGCCTTTTACATATTTTATCCCTTATAAAACCAAATACCCTAGTTTTATTCCTTTTAATACATAAAGGCATACCGAGATAAAAGTCATTCTTAGAGCCCAGCCTCACCTGAAGAACACCATTGATCTAGTCTCTAATTAACTGAGAAGTATTAGAACTATAGATGATGGATGATTTATTGGAGTTAATACTCTGGCCCGATGCTCTTTTGTACACATTAAGAGCACTTTTTATATAGGTTGCTTCTTTTTTATTAGCCTTAAAGAAGAACAAACTATCATCTGCAAAAAATAGATGAGTGATTGAGGGTGCTCCTTTTGCAATTTTAACTCCATGGTTTCTGCTTTGAGCTTCTATCTTGGATAATAGATTACTCAAACCTTGTGCATAGATTATAAATAACTAAAGAGATAATGGGCAACCTTGACGAAGACCCTTGCTAGGAATTATAGGCATCAAAATATACTTTTCATGAGTTACAAAAAAGTGAACAGTCGTGACACACATCATCACCAGCTCTACCATTCTATCACGAAAACCCATTTTCTTCAGAACTTTAGCTAGGTAGACCCACTCTACTTTGTCATAAACCTTGCTCATGTCTACCTTTAATGCAACTATTGTATTCCTCCTTTGTTTCCTCATATAAAGGCTATGCATAATTTCATAAGCTACCATTATGTTATCAATGATCATCCTTCCTGCCACAAAAGCGCTATGATTCTCATAAATTACTAAAGATAAAACCCCCTTCATTCTATTGGCTAGCATTTTAGCTACTATTTTGTACAACACATTGCACAGAGAAATTGGTCTAAAATCAGTTATGGCTTCTATTTTCTTCTTCTAGGAAAGCAACACAATGGCAGTATCATTAAATTTATCTATCATAGATACATTACTAATAATTTGGAGACAAGTTGCAAAAACATCATTACCAACGATATCCCAATATTGTTGATAGAAAGCATGATTAAAGCCATCCACTCCTGGGAATTTATCCAGATGCATCGCAAATAATGGTTCATTGACTTTCCGGGCAGTAAATGAAGAAAGGAGCCATTCTTTTTTCTCCATCGAAATAATAGTGGCAATGCAATCTAAAATCTCGTCCTCATGGCTACAACTGGAGGTGGAAATCTGTTGAAAATAGTGAGTAATATGATCACTAAGACCATGCTCTCCCAATCTAGCCACCGACGCTCCTCATCCTTTAAATTTTTTATGCAATTTTTCCTTTGATGTTTAGAAGCATACGCATGAAAACACTTGGAATTGGTATCTCCTTCCTTCATTCAAAAAATCTTAGCCCGTTGCTTCCAAAACACTTCTTTTTGACTCAAAATCTCCAGTTCAAAATCTATTCATAGCAACCTTGCACTTGCCAATCCTTCTATTGAAATCTTTCATTATACCTCTACCCCATTTCAATAATACATCCGCACAAAAAGATATTTTGTCGTCCAGGGAATGTAAATGTGGCATCTGCCAAGCCTTTCGAATAGTATTAAAGAAATCCTTTTCCCTTAACCAGGTGTTCTCAAAGCGAAAGGGAAATGGCAATTGCACTGCATTCAAATCCTTGCCTTTTTTAATAACCATAAGGATTGGACAATGAATAGAAGACAAGTACCCTAAATTCTCCACTCTGTGATACTTAAATCTATCAACCTAACTTTGATTAGCTAAAGCTCGGTCTAACTTTTCTTTTATCCACAACTGAGACCCCCAATTTTTTTTCAAGTAAATGGGTGACCAACTAGCCCCATATCTTGAAGGCCTGCATCAACCAAAGCTTTATTAAAACCAATAATTAGACCAGAAGGATAAGGCCTACCACTCTTTTTTCATTTGTACTAGTATAATTGTTAAAATCACCAATACAACACCATGGTAAAGAAGATTTAGTTAAGAGTTCCCGTATAATACTCCAAGTAAAAGATCTTTTGCTTCTATTAGCATGGCCATAGATACTTGTTAATCTTCAGTTTCCTTCTTCTTGAGACTCTACTTCCAGATCGATGAAGTTAAGAGAGTAACCAAGAAGTTTCACAGAGTGATTATATTTCCAAATAAAAGTAATTCCCTCACTGTGACCCACATTATTCATTGCAAATGCTCCATCATACCCCAAAAAACAGTTTATTTTATTTATTAAAGATTGATTGCACAAAGTTTCAATAAAAAAAGTAGGCTTATGGACCCGAATGAGGTCCTTTAGGACTTAAATTGCACGTGGGTTGCCAAACCCACGACAATTCTAGTTTAGAGAATTCATGGTGATTGGTGGGCCTAGTCCACAGGTCCTATCAAGTCCAAATTTTGAGTTTCATTGCTGAAGCAATGTGCTGGATTTGGTTATGGCCTAGCTAAGTTATTGGATTGCTTTGTATTACAGCCCAGTCTTTTCCTTTTGGCATCTGAGATAACTATCTCAGTTATATGATCTTATTGGATTGCCTTAATCTTTATCCCATTCTTCTTGCTTCCATCCCTTATCTTCATATGCTGATCCCTCATATTTTCATCTTTAGATACATAAATCCCTTGATTTTTGGCAACAGTTGCGCCAACCACTTGTTTCCCTTTCCATCCGTTACCAGCTGTATTAGGATTTTAATTCTAATCCACCACTATATCCTCTGCCTTTCATTCCTGCAACTTCTAACTTTGATTGCGTAGCCATGTTTCTCCTATTTGTTGAGTAGATCTTCTGGGAACAACACATAGACTAGCATCAAATCTTTTAACAATTGCTGCACTTGGTAGCTCATACCTCAACTTGCAGTACCCATCTGAGTGTCCTAACTTTCCATATATGAAGCAAAAAATTGGTAACCTTTCATACTTGAAATCAATATAAAACCAATCTCCACCTGCCCCGTTTAATCTTCATATTTCATTTGATAGGTTTCCTAGTGTCAAGAGAAACTTTGATACACATTATGGATTGCCATACCCCTGTGAAATTATTAGGGTCACATTTAATAAACTTCCCAATGTAATTGCCTACAGATTTTTCCATGTGTTTTGACATGAACCCTATGGGCATATTAAGGACTTGAACCCATATATCTACCTCAAAGAGTAGGGTATTTGGGGGCTACATATTCTCACAGACTTGGCGAAAAAGAAGAACTTGGTTGTCAAAGGTCCATGGACTGCCATTGATCACCCTTCTCATATCCAATTCATGGAAGAACTGGAATAAATAAAGCCCCACACTAACTTTACTAATGCTTACCCCCTACATCGGTTTCTAGATTGAAGCAATAGTCTGCCTTATGGCATTAAAGTTGATCACCTGATTTGTCAGAAAATGGCTTACCAGTGACCATTGAGTCCCTGTAGGAACATAGATTTCCACATCTGCATCGAGCACTAGCCCCACCTCTTATTCCTCCTCATCCAGTGTGATAATGGTGATTTATATGATATTTTTAGTATATTTTTAGGTATTTAATTAAGTTAATTTTGTGTTAATTAGGTTGAATTTGAGTTAAATTGGTTAATTTTATATTTTTGGAGTTAATTATAAATTTTGGTGTTTTTCAGGATTATTTTGCAAGAAAAAGGACTTAATTACAAAAAGACAAGAAGATTTAGGCCAACACTATGAATATAAAAAAGTTGTGTTAATGAATGTTCGAGAAGTCCAGTAACTATTCAAGTGGTCATGTGTCTCAAGCCTTGGAAGAGTGAGTGGCCGAGCATTGAAGAAATGGGAGCTTAATTGGTCGTGTGTCTCAAGTTGTGAAAGAATAAGTGGCCATGTGAATCATGTAAAAGGAGATCAAGTGGCCACTCAAACCCTAAGGAGGCAAATACACGACAATGCATTTTTAAAAGAGAAATTTCAAGTGGTCACGTGTGTTTCAACTCCCATGTTACGAAAGATTTTTTATTTTTTCAATTCAAGAAGGATTCTTTTCCTTTTCCAATTGAGGAAGTTTAGAAAACTTCTACAACTTATTTTACCTATAAATAGAAGACTTTAAGACCAAAGATCAATTAGCATTGATCATCAAGAACTAGTAGAGTTCATTAGTTTTAAGGTTTTACGTAGTTTTTCTGTTTTTATTCAATACCTTTCTTTTCAACTTTGTTTTTAGTTTTTCAACCTTGTTTTAGTTTTTAAACATGTTTAGGAAGTAGTTTTTCTTCTTTTACTAATGGATTCTTGAAATCTTTTATTTTTATTATTATGACTTAAGCTTGTGCTTAATTTTAATGCAAGTTTGATTATTTCTTAGTTCTTAAGCATATTCTTATCATTATTTAACTAAAGTTTGGTTGTTAGCTTGATTAATTATTGGTTAATAATTGACTTTTGGTTTGATCATTGATATGTATGTTTTTAGGTTAGTTTGCTTGGGTTGATGCATGATTATGTTCTGAATAAGAGATAATTTTGTGTTAATTAAAGTAAGTTAAGATTAAGAAAAAATGTAACTAAGAATAGGTGAAAGTTAAATTTCTTGAAAAATGATTTAATAGACATCTAAGAGGATTAATTCAGATTTTTATGCTAAGTGTTGAATTATTCTGAATAAAAAAATTTTAATACTTGGAATGATAATTTTGAGTAAAGTTATATGGTTTTATTCATCTGAATTCTTCATAATAACTTGTGTTTATTTTTTAATTAAGTAATTACAATGAAAGTTAATGTTGATAGTTTATTTGGTAAGAGAATTTTAGTTATTGTTTTTTTTAAAATTCATGTTAGTTTAATTTTAGTTTTTATTTTGTTTCATTGTTTATTTTATTTAATTTTTGCTTTTAAATTAAAAACATTTGAGAAACAATTTCAGGTTAATTTAATTGATACATAGGTATTATCCTTAGCAATTCATGTTTCATTGGGTACGATATTTGGGATCTTAATCTATATTTTTCCATATTATTAGCCGATCTAGTACACTTGCTAAATATCGGTCACAGTATAAGTTAAGTGGCTAAAGAATCCAGTTTATTATTACTCGAAGAGCCCATTCTTGAAAGTGATGACACACACAAACAAAGAGAATAACTTGTTAAGAAACAAGACGAAAACTCATCAACAGATGAGACAGAGAAAACTCATCAACAGATGAGACCATGCAATTATTCCTTAATTCATCAATTTATTTCATTTTCATTTTCCACCAAATGAAAAAAGGTTAATCATTTGGCTGCGCTTTGCACTTTTGTATAATAATTTTCGAATTAGTATAAATTTAAATTTTTTTTATTATTTTTAATTTTGTGTTCCTTTGATTTTTTATTTGATTTTGTGTTTTTGTTTCAATAAAATGAGATCTAATATCAAATTTAGTTTCCTTATTTGTTTAAATCTTATTTGCATTGTTTAGATTTGGTTCATTTTTGTTGATTAGTTTTGAATGTAGTTTATATTTTTGTTATACAAATTTGTCCTCCTTGATTTAGAGGCTATTGTTTTTTCCAGTCAAAGTTATTTGTCTTTCCTTGTTGAAATTATTGGCCTTTTTGAATGGAGTGTGGTTTAAAATTTTACTATGAAAAAAGATGAATTAAGTTTCACATTGAAAGTTAGATTAATTGCAGAATTATCATTATTTATTATTTTTTTCGCATAAATTTTGAGATTTTTTTAGTAACTTCATTAGTTTTAAATATTCTGTAAATTTTTAAATTTTAAATCTTTTTTGTAACTTATAGACGTATTTTTTATATTATTAATAAAAATTTAATTGCATTAAAAAATAAATAAATAAATAAATAAAGAGAAATAACTTTCTTTTATATATATATATATATATATATATAAAGAGAAATAACTATTATTTTCTAAAACTAACCTTCCAATTTTGTTTTGTCTTTTTTATAAGTTTAATTGTACACAATAAAAAAATTAAGTTGCCTTTTACCTTATACATGTAATCTATATTATTATAATATATTCTATTCATTTTTTTCCTTAAATTGTATAATCTAGTCATAATCAAAATTATTGTTATGCTAATTTTATAAATATTTCTGAAAATTAATTACATATGCACTATTAATATAATAATTTAAAGGGTTACGTACGTCATTTTAAATAAGTCTTAATAGTTTTTAATTTTTTCTTATAAATTAATAGTGTAAAAATAAGAACTACGTGCATTGGATAGTTAAATAAAGTGCCAAAGTAAATACTTTTAGGCAAGAAAAACAAATGACGCACTTTCGACGGACATTGAGGAAAACATGATAAGAAGTACCTACCAACGGCCATTAGTGGAAGACAATCACTTATTTAGGCTCTACTGCTACATCCAAAACTTACTTATTTCATCACTTTGATAATTTATTTAATTCCTAATCTTTTTTCATAACTATGAAAATTCAATTTATTTGGATTTATACCTTAATAAACAAGATAAAATATTCCATTTTAAATATTTAAAAATTCTATATATATCGAATTCGAACCCAAAATTTTAATATCTTAAAGTTATTTAATTTTGAATCTTTAATTATACTTCAGATTAGGAACTCCATAAAAAAATTATTAAAAATTGTCAAAATGTTCTATAATATTTTATGAATCTCAAGGAATATCTATTACTTTAAAATGATTTATTCTTTTTTAATAAAGCCCTTAGTTTGAGATAAAATTAAAATTCGGATATATATAAAACTTTTTGGATAGGTGATTCGGTATACCGCTCATTACGCACTGCTTGATCGGATAATCAAAATATATTAATTATTTTTATGGTTTGATTGGAGATATATAGCGCACAACGCATATCCGCACCATTCAATTGAATTAATACTCAATTCTTATTATTGAGGTCAAATTGAAAATAAAACGAAAAATAGAAAATTAACTTAAGAAAAATTATGGCTAAAATTGGTTATGGTAGCCCATGACCGTTTAGGCTGCCGTTTTGATAACCATTGCTCCTTCAACCCTAAATGTAAAGTTTTGACGATAACAAACAGAAAGTTCTTTGCTTTGGGCAAACAGCTGAATTGGAGAGAGAGCAAAGATGCAGATATTCGTTAAAACCCTAACTGGGAAGACCATAATTCTCGAGGTTGAGAGCAGGGATACTGTCGGCAATTTCAAGGCCAAGATCCAGGACGAGGAAGGTACTTTTTATTTATTTAACTTGTTCAAATTTGTCACTTTTATTTCATTGTTTGGTTGCTGAGAAACTGAAGAGTGACACTCATTTTTTCCTAAAAGTTTATTTCACACTTTCTTTGTTGCATGGTCACGAGCTCATCATGGTATCAGAGCAAAAAGAAACAGCCTTCGCCGTTCTTCTTTTTCTTTCGTTTTCTTTCACTTTCTAGTTAATCAAACAACCTTTCCTCATATTTTCTTGAAGATTCTTGCATATCTCTCATGGCTAGACCTGAGGATTCTCCTCATTTATCATTAGTTTTTTGAATAATATTTTTGTTTGTAGCCACTTGGTTTACAAGTGATCTCCATACTACATTTCTACAATGGTAAGATAAGATGGTACAAATTCGTTTTTTGGTAGCTAATTTCATATTTAAATTTTAAATATTTGAAATGAAGTATATAATTTTATAAATTTATTATGTCCAAATTCAAATTGGTTGAACGGATTGATCTGGCTAAATTCTTTTCTCGATCAGCGGGGACTCATCGGAATTCTTTACAAAAACTGTTGAATAATTTTTATAAATCTCATTCTTTATGCCATTGGACTTCCTAATCAAATTTACAGTAACACTTATAATGATCAATTTTACGAAAATTCCATTATACTTTAAAAGCTCGTAGTATAATTCCTGATAAATCTCAATTTATTGCTTCCTCTCCACCGAAAACTTAGCTTTCCAGTTTATTTATAAACTATTTTTCCTGTAATTAGTTCCACTTAGTAGTTACTATCCTTCTTTGTCAGTTGTCTATTTCATTTCTTTACCTATATATATGTATAGGTGTAACCACAAGCTTTAATGAGAGAAAAGTTTATTTCACATTTTTCTTGTTCCAAGTTCACAAGCTCATCACGGGAAGACTTAATAAATAAATTATGGGGGAACATCATAGTAAGGCAAGTCCCAGAAAATTTCACCAAAATATCCATGGCCAAACCTTTACCTATTTTCACTATCTCCCTTCTCTTCCTCTGCCTCTCCACCACCACAGCGGTGGCCGAAGAAAACCATGAATTTGTCAGAACCATGGACAGGAAGCTCCTTGGTCTGAAGAACGAAAAGCTAAGCCATTTCAAATTGTATTGGCATGATATAGTATCCGGCAATAATTCCAGTGGCGCGACGGTGGTGCAGCCGTGGAACACCTCAAGAATGGATTTTGGCATGGTGAGGATGATCGATAATCCGTTGACTTTAGGGCCGGAAATGAGCTCCAAATTGGTGGGAAAAGCTCAAGGATTTTATGCACAAGCTGCACAAGATGAGATCGGATTGTTAATGGCAATGAATTTTGCTTTTGTTGAAGGTAAGTATAATGGTAGCACCATCACTGTTCTTGGCCGGAATTCGGTTTTTTCATCCGTGAGAGAGATGCCGGTGGTTGGAGGAAGTGGACTTTTCCGGTTTGCTAGAGGATATATTCAGGCAACAACTCATACGTTCGATCCGACAACTAGAGATGCTACTGTTGAGTATAATATTTACGTTATGCATTATTAATCTTTTTGTTTCTTAGTAAATTTGCATTATTGATCTTTAATTGCCTGTCTGTTTTTCTAATTATGATTAATCATAAGTTATAATTATGTGGACCATTTTGATTATGATTTCTAATATTTTTTTTTTCGAAAACAAACACAGTAAATTGAAAAGACAAAAACCAAACTAAAGCCAATTCAATAGGCTTACGAACTATGCTAAGATCTTTAGCACAAAAAGAAGATGTTGATACGTATCATCTTAATTTAGTTTTGATTTATCTTGGAAGAAGGAGTTGATTCGTATCATCTTGACTTAGTTTTGACTTCTCTATTTATTTAAGAATACTGAGTCGGAATATTCTCTTACCCCATGTCGAATAGAACACGTTGAGCCAAATATTTTTCATATAAAACCTGCTTTATACACCCAAACCTAAGATCTTTCATCTTCCACTGTATCATATTAGCAATCCTATGCTTCTAGTGGAAGGACAAGTTTTGAAACTAATTCTTAAAAGAAATACAATCTTAAACCAATAAGCCAAATTTAGAAAGAAATGGAAGAGGAAAGAGTTTGAATAACTTCAAAGACAGTCCAATTTAATCTCCACGTTATTAAGATGCAAAGATTTAATCCAAGATAAAACTAATATATGTAATTTCAGCTACTTGAGGTTCTAAAAGATAAGAAAAATGACTAGATATATAAACTAGAAACAAAATCTCTATTTTTGTGCCTAATAATAGCACGGAAACGAAGCATTCTTCTCTTGAAACATAGCAGCATCCACATTACATTTAAGCCAACCTCATCGAGGCTTAACCCAAGAAGCAGCCGTTGAAAGATGGTTATTCATATCAGACTGGACTCCTTTTAGGTTTGCAAAAAATTGTCAGCAGAAAGGATCACTTGAAACGAAGGAATATCATTTTGCTGCCGCACAAAAATATTTTTGTGGTGCTATAGACTCCACATCGATACAAGAGATCTCTGTCTCAACATATGATCACCTACGTCCAGTAGTAAAGATGCACTTTAAAAGGGTTCAAGTAGATGTCAGCAAGGCTTCACTCTTCAGCCACCTTTTCACATTTGAATAGAGTGTGCTTAAGATCTTCCATATCACCACAACCACCACAATTGGAATCAATATCAATATCCTTATTAATAAATCTGTTCTTAGCGGGTATAAAATCAGGCAAACATCTCCATATAACATCTTTGATTTTGAGCAGCAAAGACAAGTCTATTTTTTAATTCTAAAATGATACAAATCAATTAATGCATGATTAAGTTATAAAAATAAATATAAGTTAATATACATTGAAGTTGTTGCATTATTAAACACTTTTCACTGCAATAGTTATCTCTTTTTTAAATCTTATAAGAGACCGTATACTATTAAAAATAATCAAATAAATATTAACTTATATTTATTTTTAATAAGTGTCATGTGTCACGTTAAAACTGGTTCTCTTTAACAAGGGATGTGTCTCTCGTTAGAACGATCAGTCTTTCAAACTTGGTGGAGAGACAATGAAAATCCCTGGAGGCCACCGTAGGAGATGTTAAATTATCAGAGATGGTTTAATGCATGGAATTTGACGTGGTTCCATCCGATTGGATACCATTATGTCTATTTGTCACGTCGTATTCCCATCCAAAACCGGCAAAATTGCTTCTTTTACGAGAATTTAGGGACAAATTAGGCAAAAAGAAAGTTTTAAAAAAAAAATTCACCTTATTTCCAACTGTTAAGAGAAAAAAAAAACCTTATCCATATTTATATTTACACTACCGATCACAAAAGTTCAAAATGGGAAAAGTTTTTTTTTTTTTTAATAACTAAAATGACCTTACGAATAATTAGGGGTCTTTTAGTGCAATTAACAAAGATAACATTTTATATATGAATTAAAATAAATAAGTAAATAAAAATCAATTAATATTTCCTAAAAACATAGCATTCCATATTTATGTTTGAATAATAAATAAAAAGAAATAACTAATATTTTCTACTAATAACCTTCTATTATTATTTTCTTTTTTTATAAGTTTAATTTTATACAATAAAAAAAATTAAGTTGCCTTTACCTTAAACCTGTAAATCCTATTCAACTTTAGTAAATTCTATAATAATAATAATAATAATAATAATAATAATAATAATAATAATAATAATAATAATAATAATAATAATAATAATAATAATAATAATTATTATTATTATTATTATTATTATTATTATTATTATTATTATTAATATTATTATTATTATTATTATTATTATTATTATTATTATTATGCTAATTTTATAAATATTTTGGAGAACTAATTGCATATGTGCTATTAATATTATAATTTAAAAAATTGAGTTAATTAAAATAAATCTCAATAGTTTTTGAATTTTTTTATAAATTAATAATGTAATTGGATAGTTAAATAATGTTCCAAGGTAAGTAATTTAAGGCAAGAAAAACAAAGGGTGCACTTCTAATTAGGGCTGAGCAACGTTCGGTTAGGTTCACTAACTGAACCGAAATAATTAAAAATCGAAATATTGAAATATTGGCAAATCGAACCAAAGTTATATGATAATCGAATTGAAATTTTCGACTGATTCAGTTCAGTTATTTGATTAACTGAAATTTAATTAATTAATTTAATATTTGAATTAAAACTATCTATTTAAAGATAATTTTAAAAATAATTTTATCAATAATATAAATATAAATGAATAAAAACTTATAGACAACTATAATATAACTTTGTACATTTTTAAATGATTAGAACTTAATTAGAATTTAGAAATATTTTGGTATTAAATTTTTAAATAATAAAGGATTATTATTGTCTAATATATATTTTTATGTTAGAAAGAAAATAAAAATAAGGAAGTAGATTCAAATTTATATATAAAAATAAGAAAATAGTAAATATTGATTTATGGTATAGTTTGAAGGAATATACAAATATTTAGTCGGTTCAGTTATTATACGGTTTTTGCCTTTCAAAACCGAATAGAACTGAATTTTTTGAAAAGTTCTAACCGAAACTGAACTAAAAAACCAAATTAAATTTTAAAAATCAATCGGTTTTATTCGATTTTAACCAAAATTTGCTCACCCCTACTTCTAATATACATAAAGGTAAACCTGATAGATAGTACCTAACAACAGCCATCAGTGGAAGACATCACTTATTTGGGCTTTACTATATATCCAAAACTTATTCATTTCATCACTTTAATCGTTTATTTAATTGGGCTTTTTACAAAAATATACAGAAAAAAATAAAAGTAACAAAAAATACAACATTTTTATAGTTTTTTCATTAATACAATTTTTTTAAATTTTCAATAACAAAAATACAACTTATCTTTTCAAACAATACAACTTTTTACTAGGCAATATTTTCTCTGCATCGTCACTCTCCATCCGCGATTTCTTTCCCTTGGTCGAAACTTCTTCTTCACTTTCCGGTGACTTGCAATGGCAACTGGTGACACGAACAGCACCGGCAAGTCCCCAAGGATGAGGCGCTCACTTCGGTGTCCTCCGTTACTCCCCATTCGCCGGCAATAAGTAGATCGGAGAAAAGGATAGCTGGCTGTTCTTGAGCAAATTCCAGTCATATGGCGAGCGTTGGGGTGTGTGACCACCATTGTTGGACTCCCCTCGATGTCAGCTGCCTCCAGGTGCTCTCGTGTATTCTTATTCAATCATTAGTTGATGAACGATAAAAATACTGAAACTCGACATCTTTCTTTATTTAACACTTCTTTTTCTTCGTCTTCCTTCACTGCGAAAAGAAAAAAGAACAAAATAAATTAAGAATGGTAATCTCCACAACCATTCTTTTGAAGGAAACATATGAATCTTTGACTTGATCATTTGATTTAGCTTCATTTCCAACACCAAAAATATTCTTGACCATATAGGCGTCTTTCGTCGGAGATGGAGGCAGCTTGTTCGAGAGTCCATGGAGTAAGCTTAAAAAGCAGTTGGCAAAACAGATGAGCGAGATTTGGTTATTATTAAACCATTGCAGGTACAATACAAATAAGTATAAGAAACTGTTTAAGTTGGTTGGCTAATCATTGGCTTGGTGAGCTAAGAGCATTTCTATTACATGTTCTCAAATACTTGGTAAAATAGCATTATAGTTGCTTCTTTCCAAATAAATGTCCTGTTGAATCATATCTGATTGAAATATTGCTTGAGCACAAACTCTTGTTTTTACATTAGGAAAAATAAACAAACTGAAGCTCTGAAAAAGAATACCTGAATTAGTTGTTTTTACATTGAAGTTTATGTTAGAAAGTATCCATTCTTTAAAATCAACATAATGTGTATAATTGATATTAAATCTTTTAGTTATTATTGTCATCCACATCCAATTTCTCTAATTGTACAAACAAGTAATATGTATATTAAAATAACGGTCAAAAAGACTTGGTGAGTATACTGTGGGTACTAGCTATGTACACCGTGTGTATATGATGTATACACAGTGTGTACATGTTGTATACATTGTGTGTACTAGCTGTATATACGGTGTGTACTTGGTGTATAAACTGTGTGTACTACCTATATACATAATGTGCGCATAATACATACACTGTGTGTACATGCTGAGCGATTAACATACCAAGTACACATTGTGTGTACACTAAGTACACACTGTGTATACACCAAATACACACACTGTATACAACAAGTACACAAAGTATGTACAGTAAGTACACATAGTGTATACACAAAGTACACACGTTTTATATACTAAATGTATATGTTTTACAATTATAATAAATATATAATGTGTGTACATTGTATATTTATTATAATTATAAAACATATACATTTGTTGTATGCTGTGTATTTGTCGTATATACCGTGTGTAGTTGATGTATATACTGTGTGTACTTGATATGTACATAATATGTTTTTTGTAAATATTTCTTGCATTTCCATACTGTTATTCTTGTCCTTATTGCTTAGGCTTTCTAAATTGTGTTCCTGTGTGCTAATTGTTTCTCTATTTGACTTCAAGACCAGGTACTACGGGGTGCTTGACTATTCACGGATTAGCCAACACCTCTTGGTGACTGCAGGTGATGATGGGACTGTGCATTTGTGGAATATAACTAGTAGTAGCCCAAAGTTTTTATTCTTGAATGCTGATACATTTACAAAAGTCCCAAGCACCTGATATGCTTTAATAAAAGTTTGGTGCTTGAATTGGAACTTTCGTATTTAATGAAGCTTACATCATGTTAAGGATACCCGGGCTTAATCATAAATATTTCACTGGAAAGTCACTTCAATTTCGTGTTATTGCTACTGAGATGCTAACATATCTGGAAATATATATGTTGAGGGCATATGGATATAAGTAGAACAAAGGGAAGAGTTTTTTAATCCAAGCCTTCTTATTTATTTAGCTTCACTAAGTCATATTGTTATTAATCTAGATATGTTATGGCTATTTTTCGTTATTGTTTTTTTTTTTACTTTGTTTTTATTTAAATCTTAGATTCTTATAAACAAATGATAATTACATTCCCTTTTCACAGGTCTTTTGGTTGAAACAAAGATGAAGTTTTTATTTAAGTTAAAAAAAGTTGTATTTTTGAAAATAGAAATTTAAAAAGTGAGGATAATGAAATAAAATAGAAAAGGTTGTATTTTTTGAAAAAAAATTAAAAAACATGGCATTTGGGGTAATTTCCTCTATTTAATTCCTACTCTTTTTTCATAATCATGACACATTCAAACTCTACTAGTTCAATTTTTTCGAATTTATATCTCGATAGGTAAAATATTTAATTTTTAAATATTTAAAAATGCTCTATACATCCAGTTTGAATCCGATCTTAATTTTTTGAAATTATTTAATATCTAATTTTTAAAAATAGATAAAATATTCTATAGTATTCTATGAATCTCAAGAAATATTCATTAATTTTTGATGAATGTTTTAACAAAATTTTTAATTTTATCCAACAGTTGGATATATATATAAGGTTTTTTTTTTGAGATGATTCTATCACGCACTGTCTAATCGGATTGATTGTTTTGATCATCGGATGTATATATTGTGCAGTGCACTGAATTAATACTCAATTTCTCGTATTTAAGTAAAATTGAAAATTAAAAGAAAAATTGGAAATTAACTTAAAGAAACATTGTGGGTAAAATTGGCTATGGACAAAGCTTTCACAGGCCCGAAAAAACTAGCCCATGATCGTCGTTTTGAAAACCCTAGCTCCTTCAACCCTAACTATAAAGTTCTGACGGTAACAATCCTAAAGTTCTTCGCTTTGGGCAGACAGCTGAATCGGAGAGCGACCGAAGATGCAGATATTCGTTAAAACCCTAACTGGGAAGACCATAACTCTCGAGGTTGAGAGCAGTGATACTATCGATAATGTCAAGGCCAAGATCCAGGACAAGGAAGGTACTTTTTATTTATTTAACTTGTTCAATTTCTCACTTCTATTTCACTGTTTGGCTGCTGAGAAAATGAAGATTTACACTCATTTGTTCTCTCTAAGTCTCTGGTTTAATGCTTTACTTTCCTTTTCAAGTCTTAATTTTGGAAATGGGTGATTTTTTCATAGGAATTCCGCCGGATCAGCAGCGATTGATCTTCGCGGGGAAGCAGCTTGAAGATGGCCGGACCTTGGCTGATTACAATATCCAAAAAGGTTTTCTCTTTTATGATCGATTAGTAAGAATCCTGAATTTTTTTTTTCCAATTTTTTTGTTAAAGGGTATTGTTTTTTCTGTTTCTGTGCAGAATCCACACTTCATCTTGTGCTCAGGCTTAGGGGAGGAATTATTGAGCCTTCTCTCATGGCTTTGGCTCGCAAATACAATCAAGACAAGATGATTTGCCGCAAGTAATGCCCTTTAATCTATTTACTCGATTGCTATTTAATTACTTTATGATTTTCCTGCTCTGCTATGTGTTTTGTTCATGATGAACCATCCCGTGGTTATATTAATAGCAAATAGTTCCAAAATTTAATTTCATAAATCTTATTAACTAGATGTTTAGAATGTAGGGGGGAATTGACTTAGCTTCTTTGCCTTTGAATGTGCTCAAGAAGTCATACCAGTTCCCAATATTAATTTCATTTCAACTTTATCAACTTGGATTGTACGTATTCAGTTGATTTTCAACAATGGCACACCATTATTACAATGTCTGAGTTTGTTTATGCTACATTTGTCAAAAACAAGGAACACTGCCATCCCTTCATGTAAATATATCACAATCTATCTGGATTTGAAAAAGATAATTGCTTTGTATTAGTTGATGTTGAAATGATGATTGCTTGATGTGCATGTGTTCCACTGGGATTACTTATGGGGTTAAAGCTGAACTGCATTTTTGTTATCACTAGTGACACAGGACAGTATAGTCTTGGTGCTGATTCCCTTTCCCGGCTTATTCTGCTAAGCTTATTGTCCTGGACTGTATATGCAAATGCTTCTTTGTAAATAGGCCTGTATTTGAATATTTTAATTACTATTTGTGAGAAATTCTATAATTGCAGTTTAATTCTAAGTTTGCTTATGCAGTATGTGAACTATATATGGAGCAAGTTATTTTTAAGCATGGTGGTGAATATAAATAAACAGACGGTTCCTTTGCTGTTTATGATATTAATTGCTTGATGGTCCTTGTTATCAAACATTATATTTTAATTATTAAAACTGGAAACTACTGAACTTCAGCTTTTGATTAATTTCTATTTTGGCAACTTTTCCGTGTTGGGGCTCCAGGTGTTATGCTCGGCTGCATCCAAGGGCTGTAAACTGCCGCAAGAAGAAATGCGGCCACAGCAATCAGGTTCTGCTCTTATCTTACTCAACAATCATCATTATCATTCTTGTTGTGTACATTGGTCTGGTGGATTTAACATGTATGTAGTCACCTTTGCATTATGTATCTTGTTCATGGATAGCTGAACTCTCCTCTTTTCTCCATTGCAGTTGAGGCCAAAGAAGAAGATTAAGTAGATGCTTGTGGAGAGAGTGAATTGCGTATTGAAATATTTGGTTATTAGACTTGGATCTTATTTTATGGTTCTAGTTTCATTGGACATATAAGAGTGGAATTTAGCAGGCTATTATGTGATTTAGTTTTTTGGAAATTCTGTCAAAAGAAGCAGTTTATTTCAAAAAATTTTATGCTTTTACGTTCTATTTTGCTATTGGCTGCCTACTAATCTGGTATATGATAATTTGAAATGCAATGTGTGTCCTGGTTAACCACCCATTAAAATCCAAGTTGAAGTCCTTCAACCATAATTTTTAAAAATTGAATTTCGTATCTGTGTTTATTCGAACTGGTTAATTGCATAAATTTGTCTGAATTCATTTTTAATTATTATTATTATTATTATTTGTGGTCGAGCTCTATGTTATTTATTATTTTTAATTAAACCAGGACTAAACCTATGTGTTGGATACACGGAAAAATAAGTTTCTTCTATTTAATCACAACACCAATATTATGTGCATAAGTATGGATACAAATATGTGTGGATAAATGCACATGCACTCCAACAGAACTGACACTTAAAACTTCAGGTAGCTTCTGACCCAAGTAGGTGCACATGTGCATGCACACTCATGCATTCACAAATATTAGATGCAAGTGTCTGCCCTTATTTAACCAACTCACTCAATTCTTTTTAGCTAGGTTTTGAGATTTTTTAACCGTACATGAATTTAAATGCATTCCTATCTGATGTAATGCATGTGAAATTGGTTAATCAATTGACTTTCAGGCTGTCAACTTTATGAACCAATCATTTGAAAAATCAAATTCACCACAAAACTTTGCATAAACAACAAGCACACCTAATATATGGTCACCACAAGAATTAATGCAAAGAGGCATATAGACCGCACAGGCTAAAATAAGAGAATGCTGATTCCATCAAAACCATATATCCAAAGCATGTTGATTTATGATTTTCCATTAACAACCATGCAAATTTTCATGACTACAAAGCAGACTCACTTACAGAAGGATTCAGCTTGTCCACAATCAATTCTAGCATATTGCTATCAGCCAACCATTGCATCACATCAATAAAATTGGGATATACATGGTCATCAGCCCCTACAAGCCGAACCAAAACCTGCATAATGCGGGTGATATCAAAAAATCATCGGGACATGTTTTCAACCAAGAACTAGCTAAAAGGAAAAAAGGGGAAAAGAAGGAGTAGGAAAAGGAACTGAAAAACCTAAGTTTCATGTTACCTCCATGATGAATGTGATTCCAATTAAATCAACTAGTTGACGGAATACATCTTGATGGGCCTGTAGAAGTTAAATAGTCAATAAATGAAACTACTCTCAATAACGACAATGGTAAATCCCACTATTGATCATACCCTGTTCCAGTAAAATATACCAGTTATCTGAAGCTATTGAATTCACATGGAAAACAGGCATCGCTAGTTTATCAGTATTGGGAAACAATTCAGAGTTCTAGGAAAAACAGTTTCTCACCTGAACAAAGTTCATAAGTGGGACAGTCTTCCGCACCATAAGACAAATGACAACCTAAAGCACAACAGCAAATCGCATCAAGCAATATATGGATAGATAGATAAGCATCAAAAAGTGGATATGAAGCACTTATCAACATACCTTGCTAAAATAGCCAGCCAGCAAAGCACTATGAGGTCGATTGCGTTCCAAGAAACAGAAGAGTAAGCTCATTAGCTACAGTAGCATGAAAGAAGAACTAAAATTAGAAAAAATGTGATCATTGATTAATTAATCTCCAAACTTGACACATAGGAATCAGGAAAATTAAAAACTACCTGCTCTTCTTCCACTAAAGTCTTAAGAATAACATCAATTTCGCATGTAAATATCTCACAGGCAATGAAAGGAAACCTATAGAAGGAAGTGGTCAGAAGCAAACAAAGAGATGCTGCAACGCTGAAGAAAATTATCTTTTACGAGTCAATAAGACCTACTTAAATGCCCGTTTGCTTTCAGCATCCTCTGGGGCTTCTTCAATAATATACCGCAATAACTGCTCTACTTGGGATCTATCACGTAGACTGCAAATAAAGAAGAATCATGCAATTCCATGACAAACAACTTTATAAAATATTTGTGAAGAAAATAAACATTCTTAATGGCAAATGAGTTGGCACGAAATATATTACAAATTGATTAGACGACTGTTTAAAGCTTTGCATTCTTGGGTTATTTCTTCCTCGTCCAGAAGTTCTTCCAATGTGAAATTTTCCTTGTCTAGTATTGACTCCACCTACAAAAATCAGTGGCAGTTCAGTACGGATCACCAAGAAAGCAAGTAAAGAAAATAATTAATTCTGTAACTAAAAAAAAAAAAGAGGGAACGGTAAACATGAAGAACTCGAATTCATCAGAAAACTATACCCAGTACGATGGGCCACGGAATTAAACTGATTAATTTTGAGCAATGCAGCTTTCAATTCAAAATTCAACTATACACGATGTATGTAGTAAAACTTTAAACATATTCCACCCATGCCCGCCATTTCAGGAACATATAGACAGTATATATGCACTAAAACAGCATTTCTGCCAATTAATAATAATTTAACAGCAAACGTCAATTTGTAAAATCCACTAGTTAAACACCCGCAATACTCTGCAGCTCTTCTGCTATTAGAAGCACATTGACTAATTAAAATAAGCAAACCATAGGCAAGCAAATCTCAAGTCAATAACTCGAAAGCAAAATCCACCCATAGTCCACCATCACTAGCGAGCTCAAAACAACAATTGAACAAAAAAAAAGTAGAAAAGCAAAATTGAAATACTCGAAGCTTCACAAATAATTCACTAAAAACACAATTAACAAACCTCGAAACAGAAAAATCAACAAAGCTGAAAAAAGAAAGAAAACAATAAGAATCTCACTTACAGGAGAGGAGGCAGAGAGAGATGTGAGCTTCCAGAACATGTTAAGAAAAAGAAAAGAAAGAGCAAGAAGTAGAAGCAGAAGGTGGTGTAGATCTGTAAACCCTAAAGGAGGGAGTAGAAATCTAGTTCTAATTGAAAAAAAGGATTGGATTAGAGGGCAAGAATCGAGTACAGAGCTGGCGAGAGAGTAAGAAGAGGAAACCCTAATAACTATGAATAGGGGGATCGAAAAACATAGACACCGTGAAGATTGAGAGACAGTGAGAAAGGGGGGAAAGCTTAGAAACAAAAATCACAAGGCAGGTGCGAAGAACAAAAGGAGGCAAAAAAGTACAAAAGAGGAACTGCCACAGAAAATAGATGAGTGTGGAGAGAAAAAGAAAATGCTAGATCGTGAAAAGAATAACAGAAATGAAAGAAATAGGATTTTTTCTTATATATATTCTTTTTCAACAACGAAATTTAATTCTGCTGCTATTTTAACAACGATTTTAAATTTAGTAACGAAAATTTAATATGGCGGCACTTGACAATGAGAAAAAATTTGGGATGAAAATTAGCAACGGAAATTAATTACGTTGCTATTTTATGTTAAATTTAGTGAAGGTATTATTTTTTGCAACGGAAATTATAAAATAGCAACGGATTTTAATTCCGTTGCTATTTGACAGTTAAATTATGTGAAGGCATTATTTTTAGCAACGGATTTCTATTTTAGCAACGGAAATTAATTCCGTTGCAACAAATTATACCTTCATTAAATTCAACATAAAATAGCAATGGAATTTAATTTTAGCAATGGAATTTGATTTCCGTTGCTAATTTTCATCTCAAATTTTTTTCGCTGTCAAATGCCACCATATTTAGTAACGAAAATTATTTTCCATTGCTAATTTCTGTTGCTATATTTTGGCGCTAAAATCTCCCCCTTTTAGCAACGGATACAATAATTTTATATTCCGTTGGCAAATTCCTAAAACTTCAACTAATTTTAGCAACGGAATTGATTTTCCGAATAGCAACGGAATGAATTCCGTTGCTATTTTGCTATTTTCTTGTAGTGATGGTTGACATTTTCAAGTACCGCATTTTTATTCACATTGATCACTTTCACATTCCATTACATCTATGGACCATCACAAACTCCAACTCATAATATCAGTGGAAAAACCCATACTTTATATTTTTAACTATTTTACTAGTTGGATATCTATATTTTCAAAATTATACATTGAGTTCTTAAACTTTTCAAAAAGAACATATTAAATTCAAAATGGACGGCACAAATGCCAGCGTAACACATATTCTGTAAAAGTCGCATGTATTTTAACGGAACGCTATTGTTTTTGCCGTCCGTTTGGATAAAATGTGTTATGATAGATAAGTTTAGAAACTCAATATATAGTTTTGAAAGTAAAGAAATTCAATATATAAATACCTAAAAGTTATGGAATTCAATGTGTAGTTTTGAAAGTATATAAATTTAATGTGTAAAAACGTTGAAATTTAGAAACTGAATTATGGATTTTGCCCATTACAGTTTTAAAAGTAATTCTAGTATCAATAAACCGTCATCAGGCGACAAGGCTTAAACATTATTATATTGAAGAATTTTAGTTTCATTAATATTTCATCAATGTGGAATATTTAACTGTGTTTTTTCTCCATCTAAAATCATAAATTGTATATGTGAAGTTTTAATTTTTTTCCTTTTTTCCCATTCAAGCAATACTAGAATTTGTGTTTCTAAAATAAGATGGAACTCCGACAAATAAATAAATTATGGATCCAAATTTATGTTTTATCTTGAAAACCAAGAAATGTTATGCTAAATCCGAACTGAATCAATAACCGATGAAAATAAAATTTTACGTATTAAAGAGTCAATCATGATATTTACAGGGTTGAATCAATTAAAATACTAATATCTATAAATAATATTTATATTAACGTAGCAATATAATATTTTAAAAATATAATTCAAATATAACAATGTATAAATTACAGTACATATCGTAGTAAAACTAATACTTTTGTTTCCTATATGGTTTACTCTAATTATCATCAGCATATTTATTTTTTAAAGTCAATCAAGAACATAGGAGAGCAACATATACTGTAATTTTTTTTTTCACCTTTGCATAAAGTCTTTACTTTTAATTTTCGGATTAATTTTACCAATCTTTACTAGAATTTTTACTTTTAATTAAAAAGTTAGAAAATAATTTTTTTTAAGGAAAAACACCTAAATTAAGGATATAATTTAAAAAAAAAAATCACTTTAACTGAATTTTGGAAGACATTTTACCGAAAATCTTTCTTGATCGCCATATTAGCTTGCAAAATGAGATGAATGTCATGTTAGTTGCTACATAACAACAAATAAGGAAATGACGTGTAAAAAATTTATAAGTTTTTTCTTTTGTTTTTTAAGTATTTTTATATGTGACATCTCGGTCCGATAATAATAATAATAATAATAATAATAATAATAATAATAATAATTGATAAATCACAAGGTTTTATAAAGATGGGGGTATTTCCGTATAGGAAATAAAAGACTTAATGGATTGGGAGGTAAATTCCGATCGGATTGAAGTGAAAAGAACCTATAAAAAGGTGTTTGCCCAATGTTCCAGGCGTTAGCACTCTAATGCTTAAATTAGCAATAGGAGAAAAAACTCTTAGAGACAGAGCATCTATTACTTAGAGAGAGAGAGGGAGCGAGTGTTTTTATAGACCAACTTGGTATTTATAGTGTTTGATAAAACTTTGAATAGTATTTTGAATAGTCGATCTATTCTGAAATAAGCATGGCATATTATATATAGGCAATGTTAATTTGATGGTAGTGTGTGTCAGACAGTTCCGTTGTATCAATGTGAGCTCTCATCCGATTGAACGGTCTCGTTTTCTGTGTTCGACTGGCCGATTTTGGAGAGTCTTTCATGAGCCTTTTGCTTACAAGCAATGTTATTAAAATCGGACCGGATAAAGAACCGGAAAGCTCAAGGGTTCATGGTTCGACCGGTTCGTTGGGATTCAACCGGGTTTTTTTTCATATTTTAAAAAATATATTATTTTTTAAGTTTTATATAAATATTATGAAAATATCACTATATGAAAAAATTAAAAATAGTTTAGAAAAATATATTTATCATCAAACATTAATAATAAGACTATATTTTCAAGTCATTCAACATTTATAACAAAAATTTAAGATAAATATAGTAAAAAATTGTTAATTTTTAAAGAAATTCTTCAAATATAAATTATAAAATTTTATTTTATTCATAAAAAATTCATTAAATTGTTTAAATTTTAATTATTTTGTATTTATAATTTTATTTTATTTTTTTCCAGAAAAATAATATTGTATGAATATTTTGGACAAAAAGTTGGTTTTTCTAAAATCAAACCGGTTTTTTATCATTTAACCCGGTTTTCTCCAGTTTTATCCCGGTTTAACCGGTTTTTGGTGGGTTGAAACAGTATCTTCCGATTTTATCCAATCCGGTTTTCATCCATTAAACCAATCGGATCAGCCAATAGTTTGCGGTTAAACCGGTCCGACCGTCCGGTCCGGTTTTAATAACCATGCTTACAAGCCTTTTGCTCATTAGCCTTATAGTCCAATTTTTTCCAAGTATTATCAATAATAATAATAATAATAATAATTAGCTAATCAAGTAATCAATGTATCAAAATTTTACAGGTCATAAATAGATTGAGTCACATTATTATTATTATTATTATTATTATTATTATTATTATAACCTTTTTTTCTTTGCTAAAACATAAAAATTTTCTTACACCTTATTTTGGATAGAAAATAAGTCTTGTCTAGGCTAGATCAATAAATTTCATGGACAAATCTAATGAAAATTCATTACGTAAAGTAAGTTGGTCAAAATTGATTAGGTTGATAGTTTTTTTTTTTTTAAAGAGAGTAGGTTGATAGTTATTATGCATATATATGTGGCATTTCATAATCAGTTTGGTCATGAAAAATTATAAACCGAAAGGTTGGGTCTTGAATCACAATTAGGACTACAAAAATCGGACAAAAGATAATTTGATATATTTAATTTGATTTTAAAAAAGAAATTTGTTGATTCGGTTTTCAATATTTAGGTCATATACAGTAAATGATGGATTGAATAGGTTTTGGATCAAAAAATTATGGATTTTATTAGAAATGTAATTAGTTTTGTACGTGAAATCTCAAATACTTTGATATATGCTTTATTTTATATCTATCCCGTATATTTTCAAATAAACGGAATATCTTTGATTTAACTTTAATCTAATTATTATAATTTTAATTTAATTATGTTAAATTTGTGAATAAAAATGTATAATTATAATATTTCTTAAAAATAACTTATCACGTGTCGGTTCATTTTGAAGTAATATTATCTCATTATTGATTTTTTACATTAATAAAATTTGAATTTGAAACTGTACTGAAAGAAAACAAGTGCCAATTAATGTTGGCACGTAATTGATTATATATTCTAATATATATTATATATATCATTCGATATATATTCTAATAATGATTTAGTCATAAAATCAAATTTTATCCGACAAAAGTATTTCTTTTAACTTTTTAAATATTATAATTAAAATAATTTTGGCTGTACGTAAAATCAAAAATTTAATATCGGAATGTCACTTTTAATATGTTTCACGTAAGACCTTTCATACTTGTATGTGAGCTTTTATTGCTAAGTAAACTTCCTTGAGAAGTCATCAAGGGACGAAATTTCGTCATTCTAAACATGAATACATAGGACATCAAAGTACTATACTACCTTGCTAAGGAATATACACCTAACTAAAAGGGAAATATGTTGAACAAGCTTGGCATTACAAAGAAAGAAAAATCTATATTGGCGACAATTAAAAATACCACTTTCATTAGACGTGTTAACAACCAATTAGATGTGTCTTGAATTCTTTGTGGATCTCAATTGCAAGGCAATCCGATAAATTTGTGATGTGATTCGAATTGGTTGAAAAATGGAAATCAACTTCCAGCTCGGACCAAGAGGCAGTACGAACCTATTATAGCTTTTGTTTGTGAGGCCTTTTCTTTCTATTTAGTTGGTTTAGAAAATACTTATCAGTTATAGGGTTTAAAAATTTTTGTGTAGGTTTTTTTTTTCCTCTCTTGTCTTTATGTATGATTGTGTATTAGTTAATTGCATTTAATTTCAACAATATACTTCATTCTTATTTAACTTTCATGGCTCCATTTGCATAGTTTGAACTTATAAGAAAAAAAATCCATTTTGTTGACAAAGTTAAACTTAAATCTGAATGCTCAACTAGCAGATGAATGCGACGTTTCTAATGCTTCACACATAAGACTTGTTTAGACCTGATTTTTGGAAAATCTATGGACAGGCTAATGATGAAATATAAACGAGTTATTATCCGAACCTATCTATATATAATTGTAGAACTTGAGCATTGTTCCATAATATTTCAGCACTAGGCGAAAGGCAGAAAAGATGGGTAGTTTAGAAGGACATGTATTGCCAGGCATAGGATTTCTTTTACTAGGCTTATGGCATCTTTTTAACCACATTAAACGATACTCTATAAACCCAAATTCCTACACTTCTCTCCCATGGTTTCCCACCTCAAAACTAAGGCACTTAGAGCTAATCTTGATCATGATAGGGAGCTTCATCTCCATATCAATGGAGCTCTTTATCGGCCCAGCCAAACACCAACCTTTGAATATAGATGGAACTATACCATCTAATCATCTTCGAAACTTCGAACACTCCTCTATATCGATTCTTTTCATCGTTTATGCATCGTTCGCGATCATTCTCGATCGAGCTAGGGCTAAAGCTAGATATGAGCTAACATTCCTTGTAGGATCAATAGCTTTTGCTCAACAATTGTTTCTTTTCCATCTCCATTCAACTGACCACCATGGCCTTGAAGGGCAATACCATTTACTACTTCAAATCATTGTTGTTATTTCTTTAGTTACTACCATTTTAGGGATTGGAAAGAATAATAGTTTCATGGTTAGTTTTGTTAGATCAGTTAGTATTGTGTTCCAAGGTTTTTGGTTTATAGTGATGGGAATTATGCTTTGGACTCCAAGTTTGATACCGAAAGGTTGCATACTCTATAACGATGATGGTCATAAAATAGTTAAATGCAGCAACCAAGAATCATTATATAGGGCTAAATCATTAGTCAACATTCAATTCAGTTGGTTTCTTATTGGGACTACAATTTTCGCAATTTCATTTTATTTGAGTTTGGTACAAATTTATGGAAAAGGGATTGCTTATTCTTCTTTACCAAATCAATCAGAAGAGGTACAACAAGAGAGTAGTTTTGCTCATATTGAAAAAGGATTTAGAGCATTTGATATAGACAGGGAGAAAATTTTAGAGAATTAATTGTAATTCATTTTGATTTTCTAGTTTGTAAATTGTAATTTACATTTGTTTTATTATGTCTATATATATCATGCATTGGCCAATTTATTAGCTCTGGTATGTTTTGGTTAAAAAATTTATTTCGTTTAGTTGTATGTATTTTTTTTTAATGATAGCTGTATGTATTTTTTTTTAAATGATAATTGTATGTATTTCTTTGGTACTAAATAAAATCAATTTCACTTTTTGACCAAATATTAAATGCAGCTTCATGTAAAAATCAACTTAGGGGTGGGGATGGACTGATTAAATAGTTCATAGTCTATTTTTTAAATTCAGTCCATTAGAGTCAGATTTTCAAAATCAAAGTCTAAGTTCAGTCCATTAATAACCGGTTAACCGCTAAATAAGGCAGATTATCCATTAATCATTTGGTTAACAATTGAAAAAAATTAAACATAATTCATACAAAAAAGCTCCAATCCATCAATCAAATTAAAGTATAAACTTTTCAAGTTTTAAACATAAAACACAAGTCATTCAAATTTAATAACAATTTATTAAAATAAAATTAGATAAACATTAATTTATCAGTCTGTCTACTTTCTAATATTAGGGTGCCATGTGGATACATATAAAAATTATTCTCATGTCCACATATATGTATAAAATTACATATAAACCGGTTAACTAGATACTTACGTTCAAGTCAAAGTCCATTAACCTTAATTTTAAAAATTAAAGTCCACGTTTACATCCAGTTAAACTACTGTTAAAGTCGGTTTGGACTGCTTTTTTTAAATCGGTTTAATGATTTTTTAATATTTTTGTCCAGCCCTAATTCAAACAATAAGTGCAAAATGAGTTGACATTTTAAAAAAAAAATCATTAAAACATATGCATTTCTAACTTAATTAAAACCACATCATATAAAAGTTATAAAACCACAAATTTAAGATAAAGTTTATTGTATGCATTTCAATTTTGTTCTCGTTATATTATGAATAAAATATTTAATAACTTCATTAATATTTCTCTTTTTCTGTATTTTTTTTACTATTTTATTAGTTTTTAAATATTACCCAATAATAGTGATATTGAGAAATAAATATATTAATTTAAGGTGAACGTCACTTTATTCTATTCAGTAGAATTTTTTTATAAAATTTAGTAAAACTAATAATATAGATAAAATGTGTAATAAGTGGCAATTTGTGGGACTAAAGGAGTAATCGATGTGCACCTATACTATCATGAATGCAATGCCTAGAAAATAAATTACAATGAATGGTTAAATTTTTCCTTAATTTTTTTATATGAAACATTATCACCCTTAATATAGGAGCAATATAGTTTCACATCTAAAAGTTTGGGGCAACCTAATTTGATGTGTTAATTTGTTCATGCTTATTAAAATTTATACTTACTATATTACGATCTGTAATGAAAAAATAATTTAGCTCATATTTTTATAACATAAAAGTCACAAAAACTAAAAAACCAAAAATCTAGCCACCGGAAAAATAATTCAACTTTTATTTTGGTTCATTATTCAATTTATTTATTTATTTTAATGGTACAGTTTATATGCAATCAACCCAACTGCTTCTTGATTTATGTAATATCAAGCCAAACAAAATAAAAGTTGGGCCATTTTTTCCGATGGCTGGATTTTTAATTTTTTGATTTTTGCAATTTTTCTGTTATAAAATAAATTTTTAATTATTTTTTTTGTTATAAATTATAGTATAGTGGTCATATTGTTACAATAACTATATTTTAGTGATTATGGATGAAATTAATCTCTAATTTGACCCTTCATAGCAATATGGGCAGACAACACTGAGTGGCCATCTAGACTTTTATTTGCTGAATGAGACTTGTTATAGAAAATGGCATATATAATTATGTGGCAAGTTTCTCACTTCAAAGGTAATTGTTTCTTTTTCTTTTTTATTTAAAAAAAAAAGGAGTAGATATATCTTATATTGGAAAGTTTAGAGGGAATTGTGGCATTATTCGATATATTAAACCCACTATCGTGATTAGATATATACCATAATAATGAACCGATAATAATAAAAGAATGTGTATTACATTAATTTAAAAATTTATTATCAAAAGTTATTCCATCTGAAATTAACTACTATAAATTTTAGCTGACACTCAAGTTAAGCATGGCTAACTACAAATCACATATATAGGCAAACACATTACTAAACCCTGTAAAATATGTCATGTGTCAATTTTACGTGTTACTTTCATCTAATCTTTATGCCATATGTTAGTATGCATGACACTCAAGAATTTGATACATATTACTCAAAAATTGAACATGTATCATTTTAGGAGGTAAATTGCTTTAATTTTCAAGTTTCAGGGGTGTTATTGCACCAAATGAAACTTTAGCGTTTAAATTACACTTTTGACCAAACTACCGATTTGCACCTTCGGTCAAAATTTTTTAAACTACATTAATTCTTTATTATTTTATTATTAGATTTAAGTAACATTTATCTTAATTAAATCAAATACTTAAAAAAATTGTAATAAAATAAATAGAGGTTAAATTATATACAAAAACTACCTTTTTTTTCCTCTTTTTCTCCACATAATATTTTTACTACGTTAATATATTAAAATAAAAATAGCATATGTTATTAATTTTAATTAAATCTTTTTAAATAATTTAATTGTTATTTTTTAATTTTATTTCTAATATTATTTTTTAAATATTTATATAATTTCATGAACATGTAAAAACATATTTAAAGTCAGTCCAATTTGATGTAGATAAATAATGTGCATGTCTTCTTCTTCTTCTTGTTCTTGTTCTTCTTCTTCTTATTATTATTATTATTATTATTATTATTTTGTGGCAAATGAGTTGGTGGACTGAATCACTTTTAACTTGTTAAATATTACAATTAAAATAATTTTAACTGCAACGTTAAAAATTTAATAGTAGATTATTGATATGGTAAATTATGTCACTTCTATTGCTAAGTAAACTTCCTTAAGAAGTCATCAAGGGACGAAATTTCGTAATTCTAAACATGAATATATCGGACATCAAAGTACTATACTACCTTGCTAAGGAATATACACCTAACTAAAAGGGAAATATGTTGAACAAGCTTGGCATTACAAACAAAGAAAAATCTATAATGGCGACAATAAAAAACATCACTTTTACTAGACGTAACAATTAGATGTGTCTTGAATTCTTTGTGGATCTCAATTGCAATGCAATCCGATAAGTTCAGGGTGCGATTCGAATTGGTTGAAAAATGGAAATCGATATCGGAATTCGAGCTCAAGCCAAGGGGCAGTATGGACCTATTATGTTTTTATGTTTGTGAGGCTCTTTTTTTTTTTTTATTGGTTTAGAAAATACTTACCAGTTATAGGGTTTAAAAATTTTAAAATCTCATTAAATTCTTGTGTCGGTTTTTTTTTTTTTTCTAATTGGTTTAGAAAATACTTACTAGGTATAGGGTTTAAAAATTGTAAAAACTCGTTAAATTCTTGTGTCGGTTTCTTTTTTCTTTTGTCTTTATGTGTAATTATATATAAGTTAATTGCATTTAATTTCAACAAGACGCTTCATTCTTACTTAACTTTCATTATTCCATTTGCATAGTTTGAACATATAAGAAAACTAATCCTTTTTGTTGACAAAATTAAACATAAATCTAAATGCTTAACTAGCAGATGGATGCGACATTTCTTATACTCCACGCATAAGACTTGCTTAGTCCTGATTTTTTAGAAAATGTATGGACAGGCCAATGATAATATATAAACAAGTTATTATCCGAACCTATCTATGTATAATTGTAGAATTTGGAGATTGTTCCTTGATATTTCATCACTAGCCTAAAGGCATTAAATATGGGTACTTTCATGGGACACGTATTGCCAGGCATAGCATTTGCTGCACTAGGCTTATGGCATATTTTTAACCACATTAAACTCTACTCTCTAAACGCAAATTCCTACACTTCTCTCCCATGGTTTCCCACCTCAAAATCAAGACACTTAGAGCTGATCTTGATCATGATAGGTAATAACGGTTCGGTTTTACCGGATTGTCACTTAGGTCTGACTTGAATAACAACGTTGTTCACAGCTTCAGAGGTGCTTGAAAACAAATATGTCACACCCTAATACGCCTTAGGAGAAAACATGAGTGCCATAACCAACCCATAGAACAGGATAGTTAAAATGCAGAAATCCTTAACTATACTTATACTAACTATCATATAGCTTAAAAGACAACACAAGGTAATAACGTAGTTATTATCTCTAGGTAGATTTTCAATCCATGAAATTACACTTACAGTAAACCTTTATAAATATTACAATTTAGATGCTAAAATAAATAGAAAACTTAAATCCTAATTTTCTACTTTGGCTGATTCCTGACTCAACTTGTACTTCAACCAAGTTCTAATACCTGCATACAAGAAAAGTTATTGTGCTAAGCATAAAACTTAGTATGGGTTAACTATGCATAATAATGACTACTTATAGTAATCGCATAAAAGAAATTCCAATCAAATGAGCTACAATATTTAAATAACCAGAACATAAATATATTGTTGACATCTGAAATAATTAAGAAGATACTAATTCTTGGCTACTTAATCTGGGAAGCATTCATGATATAATTTGCAATAAACCAAGATAATTACTAGAGTCTTATTGGATTTTACTGAAATCTAAATAGGTCAAACAATTTAACAGAACATAATAGAATAAATATAAATTAATACAACTAGAAGATTGCCTACTATTATTTTAAGACGTGGATAACAAGTAACAAAGCAAAAGGTACCATTAATATTCCTACAGAAGAGGCATTGCCTCTAAATCAGAAATTGTCAGAATCAAAAGAGACATTGTCTCTAACAGAAGAGGTATAACCTTTAATAGAAGACACAGAAGTGTTTAACAAAACCACAACTACAACCCTTCTAAGCATGTCTATTTACCCTATACTCAGACTGTAGCAGGCCATGCTCAAATTAAAACATAACATATCTAAAAATATGCGCATATATTATTTCACAACCATCATACACCAGATATACACAAAATAATATCATTGTTAAGATTCAAAATTGCATAGCTTTTTAGTATGTTCATGTTCACCTTTTTCTTAGTTTTGTACTTGCATTTTTTTTATTTCAACTTTGTTATATTTCACCTTTGGTTGTTTTGTATTTATAGGTTCTCTTTATTCTAATGCATGCCTTTAAGTGCATCGGATGCTTAGAATTAAAATACTAATGTTTAAAAAGCAAAAGGAGGGAGGCTAGGTCTATACTGAGTCATCATACCTATGACAACTCATGACAGAGGCCATAGGTACTGACCTAAGCCCCAGTCGGCACAATGGTTGCTGATCGAGGAAAAAGAAAAAACCTTGGATCAATAGAGAGAGCTCACTAAAAACAAGCTAGATATCTATGAGTTCCTTGGCCTTTTCTCTCGTCGAGTAGATCGGAGGAATAAATGAGGTAATCACTTTCTGTTATGTTAAAATAGAATTTAAGTTTTTCTCATTGTGTTTTTGTTTTGCAGTTATGAAGAGAGCAGGCAAACATTCATTGGGCAAAAAAATAAAGGCAAAGAGGGCTAAGGCTAGAAAGAGCTTCGATCAGGCAAATGTTGCACAAGCTCCTATCAAAGCCGGACAGATCCCAATCCCTCTTAGTTTTACTTCTGGGAGTCTAGCACCAACTCTTTCAACTAGTAAACCATCAAATAATAGCTCGTCCAATGTCATCACCATTTTTGATGCGTCTCCCACATCTCCATCAATAAATCCATCTCTTTTTGCCAGTGCTAGCAAGCCTTAGGTGTTATTGCCCAGTCCTTTATCTTCTCGTATTGCATAGGAAGAGTCATCCTTTCCCTTCCCGAATCAAAGTAAAAAGTTTAACAAATTGATTGATAAAGTTCGAGGTTTTTTTTAGCAAGATAGTTGATCTTATTGCTTTTCCAACTCTGAATTTAATGATTTCTTCTCATTACTTACTTGTGTACCAAACAAAGTGGTGCCTTTTTTGAACCTGAATGTTGATTGCCTGTCTGCAGTCATACAGAGGCATCGGGTCGAGGTAATGTTTTTGAACTTTTTTACTTTCACTTTTCATTGGTTAAAGTTTATTAACATATTTTTTGTATAGAGAGCTTTATTATATCGAATGTTGTAATCAGCAAGATGAGCAGGCTCTTGGGTTTGTTGAGAAAGGAAAAAAATGCTGTTGAGCTATAGAGGAAGCTCAAAGAGGTCGAGCAAGTGGCAAATAATTTGAAGGAGAAGGCTTTTAAGGTTGAGGCCAAGGCTAAGGAGGTGGAGGAGTCTGCTGCAAAGATGTTGAGGTTGAAAAGGCCGTGAAGCAAGCTACTCGAAAATCTACTGAAGTTGAGGTCTTACTTATTAAGGAGATGGAGGAGGTTTAAGCTTTAAAAGCTGAGCTGGAGAAGATCCGCACAAAGAAGACCATATTGTAGAAAGATCACACCGAGCTTGAGAAAAGGTACACTGAGCTTGAGAAAAAATATGCTGAGCTCGAGGACCAATCCCTAAAGCTGGTTGCTAGCAAGTGCGTGTCTTATGCCAATAAGCTTTTTAATGCTACTAAAGAGAAATACCTTAATGAAAACTTTGTCTCTATGGAATAAGTGGAGCCAGATAAAGAGTAGTTAGGATTTTTCTTTTAATTTTAGCATCAAATGTTGTTAATGAAATACTCAAATTTCAATGATATTTAATCTCCGGTCTATCCCTTTTTGAGCTTATTTTTGTCTTGTGTTTGAGAAAATAATTAGTAATCAAGTTAACAAGTAACGTTTTATCATGAATAATATTCCAAGCTAATTCAGATATTAATATTGTAACACCCTTACTAAACAGTCTAACTAAAACAAGTAATAAGCTGGAATTTTTTTTTACTATCCCATCGACTCCAAGCTTGTCCAAAAAGAAATACTTATAAAACAAGGAAGCCGATAAAACTATAATTGTCCAAGTGACTGATTACCCAATGAAAATCCGGCAATATAACATCTAAAAACTTATCTAACCCACCTGCAAATCAGACAATTCCTCAGCCCTTCAGGGTGCACAACATTACAAAAATAATTTCACTAAGCATCTCATACATCCATTCTTATTATTATTATTCACCTTTTCTAAGATGATTCAATATTACATATAACACTTTTAGACCGCTATAACATTCCAAAGTAAAGAACAATTTATATTTAAATCGTCTCGCTACATCAGTAAACCCCGATGGTGATCTGCCCACCCTAAATCTTCTCTTCTTATGGTTAAGCCATAGCAGCTGCTTAACCCAAAACAAGCTTATCATGTTACCTACACAGATAACAAAACCCGTGCTAAGCTATAAAGCTTAATGGAAAATAATATTTTCTAAAGATAATCTTTTGAACACGTAACATCAATTACACAAATACAAAGTTAATAATATTCCTAGTTGATACCTTCAATTTCCTTAAATTCCAGTTCTTACATTCAATAATAAATTACAAGCATAAGCAACAGAACATCTTACTCATATAGACAACAAAACTTAATAACTCAGTAAGCAATTTATCATTTATTGTTACCACAAAAGACGTTTGGCATAATTTCTTCATAATATGCATTCTAATTCACTTTCATGTAATCATTAAAATAATCTTAACACCATAGTGTGCCATATATTATGTACTTGATTGATAACAGAGTGGTATACATGTCTATATATGTATAGATACTTAATGCTTATATAGATGTAAAGAATCACATGCTCATCAATATTATAACTTTCAATTTATTATCCAGTTGCTGTATATATATAAGAGGATAATTCTTATATAAATTAGTTCTAAACTATAACATTTCTTATCTTTTACACTTTTTAACTTATTTTCATATTAATGCCCCAGTATAGTGCCGACAGAAAAACTCAAACTGGATACACGGGATGTGGACCCCACAGGGCCACAATAGACTGAGAAATGACCCCAAAGGACCATTTCTCCATAGAACAGATAACAAATACATATAACAGAGACAGATAATTACTACAGAGATCAATGATCCTACCATAGCAAAGCAAGTCGCCATGACTTGTACCGCGGTACAGATATCCCTATGGCCAGCCAATTATGTCTTGAGCTAGTTTTACTGCCAGACTATTTTCTAAGGGCACAATTTTTCACTTACTTTCAAAACATTTACCAAATTTCTCATCATTTCAATTTCCTTTCAATCCAGAAAATACAGTTATTCAGAACTTTCAATATTTTGTACGGTTTGTGAACCATCTTTCACTTATGTCATGAATTATTGCACAATATATCTTTAAATTACTCTTCAATCATCAAAGGAATCTACTTGATATAGATTCTTTCAAATTATTTTAACATTCAAAATAGCCATGTATTGACAATGCTTGTACTAATCCTGATGTTTCATATCTAACTATTTTATGTTTATAAGAATGAATTCATATACAATTGTCTAAATCATTAATGCGTGAATCAACATATAAACACATAAGTACGACAGAAATACGTACCTGTATGGTTCATCATAAGCATCTCCCATGCTCCACTATACTTAACTTAATCATTAGATATACTATATTCGATACATGTATTCAATGTATTATCCTTAATAGGGATGTCTATATGTGTATATAAATGTAATATTATGCTTATAATGATTATTCAAGTATCAGACAAGAATATATCAAGAGAGAGAAAGTGTACCATCTTGGACAATTACCGACACATATATAGGTATCAATATTTGTCTATAAATGCATATCCTGGTAGCTATAATAATTTCATCAATTATTGAAAAAGAGTACAACACTAAATCATAATTATACCTTTTAAAAAGAACAATAATTTAAGCTTGATGCTACGCTGAGTACAAGCATACAATGCATATAACCCACGTAAAGTTAGGTATTTTATTATTAATACATAATAGGATACTCGTTAGCATGATCTTTTCAACTTCTTATTCCAGGTAGTACGCCTGCTCATCCATTTCACATGACCATCCAAATGAATAATTTCATTTCAAAGTATAAGTTGGATATTCCTAATAAAGATCATGCCTAATTAAGCATCATAATACGGTGTTTATAGAAATGCATTCATATAAATTATGGGTGCATGTGCCATCACTTAAGCATATTATCCTTATAGAAAAACGTACCTTTATGATTCGTCGTGACTATCTCCTGTGCACAGTTGTATTTACTTATATCATCCCACGTTTACACCTAATTAATAAACATTAGGTACATATAATCATCATATTAATATTGGTAAAGTCATTACCAAATTGAGAATAGTACCCACTCATACCATTTCACATCATTTTAACATCTACTCTAATCGAAATATAGTCTTTAATATATTCATATATATATATATATATATATATATATATACACACACACACACACACACACACATACACATAAACATATGCCGATACATGTAGGTGCTAAACACTATAATTATAGGTTTTATCAGGGTGGTACGCAGATATAAGAATACAATCTTTACCATATTATTGTATGTTTGTGTTCATGTAACATACTAAGCATGTTTAGTTAGGCAAAACCATTACTAAAGTTGTATCTAATCTAAGATTAACACCCATTTAAGTCATTCCATATCAGTTTGGGGTCTAAACTGGCTTATGTTCATGCCAAAATCACATATAGATACATGATTTAAATAACTTTATACTTAAATAAACATGTATAAATGCAAAACATTTCAAATGTAGGTTTTTCTCCTAATATCATAAGAGTTAAGACATGCAGTTCACAACCTATATGCCTCTAATATGAACACATTCTCCTGCATATATCACATATTAGACCAAAGAACCTATAGGGATCCTTAACCATTCGATAATACTCACCTAGGACCCATAGGTTCATATAGTTATCTCTACATCCATGACATTTGTCAACTAATACTTATCAATAGTAATAACCTACTAAAGTTATTAACATATTAATTTATGATATCATAAGCCAATAATAAAAATTACAGCATTTAATCCAAGATATTAAACCAATTTCATAACATAATATCTTATGTTAGTTATCCATTTCATGCCTTTTAAATGGATATAATTATAGGGCTTATATATACCGAAATAATATGCTTGACCCTTACTCAAATCCATATTCTATATTGTTACCCTACTTTCGAGTTAACAATCATATGACAAACATTCAACTTTATTCTTTTAAAACCATGCTTAGATTGATTAACAAGAAATGAGCTTTGGAATAATTTAATGATTTATCTCAAACCTACCTTACAATAGGATTACTTCACGCGTTGACTAAATAGAGCTACAAACTCCAACCAAGAGAAGTCAAACTAAAATTTCCATTTCTATAGATTTCCTTTCCCTCAATTTGATAGGAATTAAATTAAATCCAATCTCATAATCAAATGAATTCTTGCGTACCCATAGTTATTTCTTAATCACCTAATAGCTTAAAACTCAAAACTTGATAGCTTTATTCCAAAACAAGCCAGTTACAGTTTAAGAATCCACACACAAAATCAAGTAATTTACTTTCACTATACTCTGAAGAAAATCATCAAATTCTTATTTTTTTCAATACTTGCAATTCTAATTTAAACATAATTCCTAACCTCTATCAATGCACGTACAAGACAACATTTAAATCCACATATAGTCAAATTCTCATAATTTCAAAATTTACTTAATTGAATTTGTAATAGATAAATTTAAGATCTCATACCTCTCTATAGTCAAAAACATTAGCTTCAATCTACCTTTTATAGTTGCTCACCGGACCGGTCATCGGAGCTTCGCCGGAGACTCGCTGGAAAGACACCAAAGCAGTCCACTGGTAGATCAAGGCACCGACAACTTCCAGGCGATGTTCACGCGCCCCAACGCTGCCATCATTTATCGGGATCGGAGCTTGAAGATCCCGCCTTCACCATCATCGATCTTCCTGCTGCCGGTGAGTGGGGAGGAGCGGCAGCAACCGGAGGAGCCGCCTCAGCCTCGAGATCCCACCGGTGCCATCAGCTCCCTCAACCACCGTCGATAACCACCGAAAAAAGAGAAAGAAGCCACGGTGGTGATGGGGAAAAAACGGAAGAAGAAGGAGCCAAGGAGAACGGCGCTTGTGGGGGGAAAGGGGTGAACGGAGAACGACGACGGCAACGATTGGAGCCTCCTCGCCGGTGTCGTGAACGGCGGCCAGCCGACGGGACCAAGGCCATCACAGCCTCTTCCCCTTCCTCCTCCCTCTCCCACCCAATTTCTCTTTCTTTTTTTTTAACCACACATTCAACTTTCTTTTCCTTTTTATCCCACTATTACTCTTTCCTTTTTCCTCTTTACATTTCAACCACACAATTCTTTTTACATCTTACCTTTCAACATTATTATTATTATTATATATTAATATTAACAATTATTAAATTAAAACCCGAAAACAATACTAACTTATATTAGAATCTTCATAATTGACCATTGCAATCTGGTATCAAAAGATACTATTTACCAACTATAATCAATACAAATTTTTAGGGCGTTACAAATATAATCAGAAACCATCAAAAGGAAAATTTCAAATTTCAATTTGAGTAAGAAATTGATAAAGTATTGATAAATAGTTGAATGAGTATGCTCATGGCTTAAGCTGCAAAGCTGAGCTACTTATATTATTAATGAATATGCTTGTGGCTTTAGTTACTGAGTTGAGCTTTAATACATATGCTCATGGCAAAACTGTCGGACTGAGCTAAAATAATAGTGTGCTCTTGGCAAAACTGTTGCATTGAACTAAAAAGTAACAAAAAGTGCTCCCAAAAAAACTGTCAAACTGAGCTAGATAATAACAAAAGTCCTCCTGGAATAACTGCCAAATTGAGCTAAAAATAACAAGAAGTACTGGCAAAACTACCAAACTGAGCTAGGCATTACTGGTAATACTTCTTCAAGTTGGCAATGTTCCAAGAGTGTGTTAAAAATTTTTCAGACATGTCCTTAAGGCAGTAAGCCCCAAAATTCACAACTTCATGCACTCATACGGTCCTACCAATTGGGACTTAGCTTATTAATGCCAGTTGCAGTTTATAGTTCAATGGCTTTTTTTAGAATGAGTTTCTGTACACCCAATGTTCTAGGCTTTAGCTTACGGTCATGGTATGATGCCATACTTTGTTTATATGTAGCAGCTCAAATTTGGGCAAGCTCATTTTTTTCTTCTAGCACGTCTAAGTGGTACAACAATAATTCTTTATTATATCACTTGGTTCTTATGTTCAACATCTCGATATCATATGGAATAGTTGCTTCAACTCCATAAGTTGAAGAAAAAGGCATTGCACTTGTAGATGAATGGGGGGATGTTTGGTATGCTTAAAGCACATTATTCAACTCGTCCACCTAAAGGTACTTAGCTTTATTGAGCTTCTTCTTCAACCTCATTAGGATAGTCTTGTTGATCACTTCGGTCATGCCATTTGATTGTGGGTGATAAACCAATGTGAATCTGAGCTGAATGTGCAACTCTTTGCAAAAATTTATGAAAGATTGGCAATCAAATTGTTTTCCATTATCAGTGATAAATATGTGTAGAATACTGAACCTGGTGAAAATGGACTTTTAAATGAACTTAATTATGTTTGTCGGGGTAATAGTCATTAAGGCCTTGGCTTCAACCCACTTCGTGAAGTGATTTACTAAAATAACCAAGAATTTCCTTTATCCCCTGGCTAAATGTAAAAGGTCTCAATATGTCTATCCCCCACTGTGTTAAAAGCCATGAACTGTAGATCGGGATTCGCTAGGCTAAGCCCTAATGAATAATCTTTCCAAACCACTGGCATTTATCACACTTCTGCACTAACTCCCTTGCATAGACTTCTATTTTTGGCCAGTAATATCCCTATAATAGGGCTTTTTGAGCTATTATTTGAGCACCTTCATGTGCCCTATAGATGCCTTTGTAAATTTTCCTAAGGATATAATTACCCTCTTCTGAGCTTAAGCACAATGACTAGGGATGTGAATAAGATCTTCTATACAACTTTCCCTCCGAAATAGCATAAAGGCTATATCATTGCATAATCTTTCTAGCTTTGATCTAGTCTTTTAGAAAAGCATCTGTATTTAAGAATTGATAGAACGACAAATGCCATCCATCCATCTGCTCGTTTAACTGAACTGAGTAAGTTTTGTAAGATGGTTGAGAAATGATCGCAAATACTCTATCCGTCATTTGGATAGCATTGCATAGGGATGCTTGTTTGGCTAATGAATCAAGTCTTTTATTCTCTTTTCACGGTATCTGCTCAATAGTCCACCAACTCCCATATTTTTCAAGTTGAGATAGCAAAGTGATATGAGATCTTGATACTTTATCATTGTTTGCTCCTTAACTTCAAACTTTTTGAGCAATTGGTTAACAACTAACTGAGAGATGGAATGAATAAGTAAAGAGTCTAATCCTACCTTAAGGGCAAGCTGTAATCCAAAACATAGAGCTTCGTACTCCGTCACATTATTGAATGCCGAAAAAGATATCCTAGCCATTCCCCGAATAGAGATTCTTCTAGGACTAGACAATACCACTCCAACTCCAGCTCCTTTCAAGAACATCACTCCATCTACATACAAATTCCAGGATATCTTACTTGGCTCAGTTGAATTAAGGGGCATATAGCTGGGCTATAAAGTTGGCTCGAACTTTAGCCTTCATTGCTAACCTTGATTTATATTGAATATCAAACTCACCTAAACGAGCTACCCATTTGGTTATTCTTCCGAACACTTTCAGTCTTTACATAAATTTTTTGAGATAAGTGTTTGTCCGAACAATTACCGTGTGTGCCTAAAAATAGGGTCGAAACTTTATGGCTTAAGTGACTAAGGCCAAAACTAACTATTCTAAAATTGGATATCTCAATTTAGCTCATCGTCGAAACTTGCTAATGTAATAGATTGAAAGTTGTTATGTACTCTCCTCCTTAACTAAAATCGAGCCGATGGCCCCCTCAAAAAATGACAAGTACATGAATAATGTTTCTCCTAACTATGGTTGACTAAGTAAGAGAGAAGAACTTAAGAATTGCTTCATAGCTTCAAAGGCCAATTGGCATTCGTGGGTCTACTCAAAATTCTTCAGATTTTTTTAATGCTTTGTAGAATGGGAGGCACTGCTTGGCCAGACAAGAGATGAATCTTTTAAAGGCTGTGATTTTTTTCGTTTAACATTTGTACTTCTTTGATTGACTTCGATGGTTTTATACTTAGTATGGCCTCAATCTTGCTCAAATTAGCCTCTATTCCCCTCTTAAAGATTACAAAACCTAAGAATTTACTAGACCAAACTCCAAAAATTCATTTCTTTAGATTTAGCATAAGACCGAACTTTTTGAGGGTTAAGAATGTCTCTTTAAGTTCTTTTGGTAAGTCTATAAAGGTTTTGCTCTTAATAGTCATATCATCCATATAGACTTTCATGTTTCAACCTATTTGATTAACAAACAACTTATTTATTAACCTTTGATAAATCTCACCAACATTCTTAAAACCAAACAACATTACTTTTTAGTAGTATGTCACCCTGTGAGTAATGAACATTGTTTTCTCCTTATCTTCCATACTCATGGGAATCTGATGGTAACTTTTTGATACATGCAAAAAGGTGTATTCCTTGAAACTAGCCGTATAGTCCACTAAAAGATCAATGTTCGATAATGGGTAACTATTTTTGGGACAAGCCTTATTGATGTTGATAAAATCGACACACATTCTCCATTTTTCATTGGATTTATTCAAAAGCACCACATTGGATAACCAATTTGGGTAGAACACTTCTCTTTTGATAAACTCATTCTTCAATAAAGTATCCATTTCTTCATTTATCGCCAGCTACCGCTCGGGTGTATGATTTTTTTCTTTTGTTTGACTGGCTTACAACCTGGCTGAATGCTTAATGAGCGGGATATGACCTTGGGAGAAATATCGGTGATATATGAAGTTTGCTAGTGAACACATTTGCATAAAATGAAAAAACTGTCAGTAATGACTTGATGTTCAAGCTTGTTTTTCCCGATGCTATTCTCACAACTTTTCCCGACGATAGCTCCACTTCTTGTAATGAATCCACGGGTTCTACTTTTCAAGTTGAGTCAGTGGGAACATCTAATGTATCCACTGACAATGCCTGATTTGCATCTTTCAACATAGTGACATGTTTCTCGAGCAACTGTCTGGTTTCCCCTTAATATCACCATTTTTTGTGAGGCAAAAACCTTTAAAATCAATTTATGTACAAAAATTTAAGCATCCACTGTGGCCAAAAGAGGCCGATCAAAAATTGCATTAAAAGATAATGGTATATTTACCACTATAAAACATGTTGTGCAAAACCTGACTACTAAGTCATCCCTGAGATGTAAGAGTAAGTTGATTGACCCTTCAACTTTAACGAGCTGCCCCAAAATACCAATTAAAGCCTTCAACTTTAACGGGCTGACTGCACTTCCTGTGTCAACCAAACTTCTCTTTACCAAGTAATCTCCAATTATTGCTTCAACTACCAATGCATCATTGTGTGGTAACCGAACATGCTTCCCATCCTTTGATAAAAATTAAATGATATCTGTTGACATAGGCAAACTTATTCTGAGTAAGAAAACTTCTTTTGCTTTACGCTTCTTAGAATCGCTGAACACATCGTAATGTTTCCCTCCTACAATGACATGGATTATTCTTGCTAGGGCTTTCTTACTATTGCTTCCTTTCCCTTTGTCTAACTGTTGAGGTGGTGATCATTGATCATTACCCTTGTCCCCCTTAACAAACTACTTGAATCTGTCTTTCTTAATATGATACTTTATCTCATTTTTGAGCTATCTGCAATTATTGGTCTCATGCCTCTTGTCCTTGTGGAAAGCATAGCAAAGGCTCTGGTTCCTGTTTGGATCCTCCCTCATAGGTTTTGGCCAAATAACTTGATTAGTCTTCTTTATCCAATATAAGATTTGTGCAGGAAAAGCATTTAATTTGGTAAGCTATTCTTTACTTTGACTGTTTGAGTATGTCTTTGAAACCATATATGCTCTGTTCGACCCGGTAAAGTCAGATGAGGGCTTCTTACTCAAAGAGTCACTAAAATCTTAACACCTTATATTCCTACTGAGCCTATTGATGGTGACCTCCAGATTTAAATTATGAATATCCATGGCTATCACATTAAATATTTCTACATAACTATGTAGGGGCTCTCCCTTCTCTTGGACAACCAAATACAAGTTGGATGGTGGCTATGAAATTTTCCACAAACATGTCACTAAATTGTTGAAAGTTATCTATTAAATGCTCTGGCAGATGTTTAAACTAGATCTAGGCAGACTCTGTCAAGGTTTGTGAAAAAACTTCGCAAAGGGCAACATTCTCTACTTTGTAAATTAACATGGTGTGATGGAATTGATCCAAATGTGTTAGAGTGTCTGTACTTCCATTATACTTTAGCAAATTAAGTAACATTATGCTCGAAAAGGAGCTGAAAGTATAACTCTGGGCAGAGAAGAGCGAAAACTACCCTAATATTGCAAAGTGTTGTAATTTTGATCTTCAACATATCTTTCTTCAAAATTCCTCTCGAACTTATCTACTGTCAAAGTGATTATGGCGATAGGGCTAGTGGTAGGGGTGTCAAGTTTTGAGTTTCAGTGTTAAGGGTTGCGTTTGTTATGGTAGCAGACTGAGGTGATGGCTAGGGTGGTGCCTACATTGCCAAATTTGACAGCATTGCTAGAAGGGCTTGGGTAAGCTATGGGGTAAGGCCAGATATAGGAATTGTAGAAGTTGCAAGAGGTAGGTTAGCGATTGGGAGATTAGTAGAGGCACCTGGTGTAATGCCCCTCATTATACCTTAGGAGAATTTGCACTAATTAATTATTAGTTGTCATGGGAGAGATCTTGAAGCCTTTCTCATATATTTTATGGTTGATTGTAAGCTTGGAAGTGGCTTAGAGATGAAAAATACAAGTTTTGTTACAAGATATGACAAATTTGTTTTTGAGATTAAATGACCAGTCTGTTTCGATGAATCGGATGGGCAACCAAAAAAAAGCCTATTATTTGCACAATCAGAATCTTCATGATAAATGTTTTGTTTTATTTACTCAAATGTGGGTAGGTAGAAATTTGCTTGAATTGACAATTAGGATAATATCGTTGAAAACAGTGACTTAGTTATTAAACAAGGAATTTCTTGGTTAGAACTTAATTTTCATTAAATAACATTTTTGTTCTGTGACGTTCCAGTTTTTTATTTTCCTTCTTTAAATATATAAAATTGATTAATTTAAACTCGAATACAATTAAATTTATAATTAAAAACGTTTCTTTCAATGACGTACCCTTCATACGTCAGGCGAGAAGCACAAATTTATATAAATAATTTTTTAAATAAATAAAAAATCACAAGTTATATTTTACATTATTTGGGAATTCTTATCCTAAGATCTGAAATCTAGTTGGATCTTAATTTTTTTTGCACTTTATCAAGGCTTTCTCCAAATTGATATAAACAAGCAAAGAAATTAAATGCAGTTAACTACTTATCATGATTTTTCTCTTATTATTTTGTCTTATTAGATTCATAGAAAATGTTGATTTTTTATACTTGTTGTATTTATAGTAAATATTTAATTCAATAAAAAATAATAATAAATATTTAACAGGAAATTTTATTTATTTTTTAAAATGGAGAGCAATAGGTCTAAACGAAGCCAGGACATGGACATCCTAGCTATCTCTTAATAATATAAGCTTGATGCTGTAACTATCAAGCCCAGAATTTTAGAGGCCCATTGACTTTTTTCTGTTTTCTTTTTTATTTTTTTCAAAAAATATTAGATGCATTTAAACTTTCTGATCGCACGAGCATCATTCTAAATTTAATATTTTTTTTAGTATATGAATTTTGAATTTTTTATGCACGAATTTTTGAATTTCTACTAATAACCTTTCTGTGTAATATATTAAATTTTGTATTTTTTTTTAATTTACAAGAATGCAAATTGCGAAATAGAATAAAATAAATTTCTGATAAGCTTCTAGTTAAACATCGAGACCCACTTGATAAATAATTATCTAATACTTAAAAATTATTTTTAAATCCATACGAGTCACGTCAACAAAATTATTAGTGTTAATAATTTTCCAAGCAAAACATGCAATTGGATGTTATCAAAATCAAAATAATGAGGGCATAATTTACATAAAATCAAAATTATATGCGTATTATAATATATAATCAAAATTATTAAAAAAAAGTAAAAGATTTTAAAGTTTGAAGTACAATATTGATTCCTAAATTTTGGCAAAAAGTGCAATAATATAGATCCTAAAATTTTATTTGGTACAATATTATCCCTAATATTTTAAAATTGGAATAATTTAACCTCTGAAATGATGACTGATGCTAAAAAATTTGACACGTATAACTCAAGAATTTGACCATTTTTTTAGTGGCTAAATTACTTCAATTTTTAAATTTTAGAGATAATATTATACCAAATAAAATTTTAAGGTCTATATTATTCTTTTTGTCAAATATTAAAGTCCAAATTGCACCATCAGCCTACAATGAAATAAAAGAAGGAGACCTTTATAAAAAAATTAAATAAAAGAACAAGATACTGCATAAGGTAGGCCTAACAAATGGGCCAAAGTAGATTGGACCATATATATGTCAATGTTAAATGGATCGTGATTCTTGACTCAAATAAATTGAATCAAATTTTATAATATTATTTTTTAAAAGTTTTTTATTAAAAATAAAAAGATTATACATATATAAATTATAAGAAATTATATTTATATTTATATTATATAAAAAATTAAAATTTATAAAAATATGAAATGATATAAACGAATCATATCAAATTGAATCATTTTACTAATTATATTGATTTGGATTTAGGGATAGGATTAAATTTTATATTATTATATATATATATATATATATATATATATATATATATATATATATATATATATATATATATATATATATATATAATTCCTTTTTATTGAATATTATTATATGGTTTAAAGATGCCCTTTTTCTGCCAACTTTGTTTTTTCGTTTTACCAAATTTCATATTTTATTTCTTTTAAGTTATCGAACAACTTTACGCTTTTAGCTTTTAGGGCTCTACCTCTCTTTTGTAAATTAACAAAGCGTGGAACATGCATGTGCATGATTTTTCTCTCTCTGAATTAATTAATTAATAATTTTTTTGCGCAAATTAATTACTAATAATTAAGTAATAATTTTGATCATGTGCAGTGCAGGTGGTAATTTGTTATTATGTGTATCCTGATAACCATCGATTTTATTTTTTGGACAGATCACCATCACCATCATCATATGACTTTATTATTATTATTATTATTATTATTATTATTATTATTATTATTATCGAATAATAACGATAATAATATATAAAATGGCACTAAGATTTCGTGTCCGCAGCAACTTGTTGCATGTCATTATCAGCATCTAGATTTGAGTTGAAGGCAATTAAGTGCAGAAGACGGAAGTGGTGGGTCCGATTTATGCTTACTAATTAAGGGGTGCAACTCATGATCAAATTCTAACATAATCCTCCACTAATTAATTGCACCAATAAATAATACCCAATTATTTACTCTTTTCGTCCCCTTTTATCTATTATTTTTTAATAAAATTTAAATTTTATTTATTTATTATTTTTACATTTTAAATATAATTTAATAAAGTTATAATCAATTAAATTTAATAATTTAATTTTAATTATATAATTTAATACTAAATTTAAATTTATTTATTATTTTTTAATTTTAGTAAAGATAATAAAAGTAACTGATAAAAAAAATATATATATTTAGAGCTGTAAATTCTCAAAAGACAATCAAATTAATTAGAATTGAATGCCGAAATTGAAAATAACAACCGAGAAAAATCATATCAAATGGACAATTTGCTATTGACAAACCTTATAAGAAGACATACTAAAGTACAAATGAAATTTTATGAAAAAAAAAGTCTATATATTCGACACTCCATGAATGCAATCCAAATAAATTTTCCCCTATTTTCACACTTTTTTTTTCTTTTGTTTTTCATTGAGCAAACATTATTGAATGCTTAATCAAACAAAAAAGACAGGGAATTAATACTCCCACCAACCTAATTAACAAATTAACAAATTAATTAATTTGTACACACACCTAATCACTTTTACATTCTTCCTTTACCTATTAATTACCTCTCAATGTCCACAGGGGCAAAGCTTTTCCCTAAATGCATAAAATTAATCGAGTTCCCAAATTTTTGTGATTCAACATCATCCAATTCCTCTTTTCCTAGCAGTTCTTGATTTTCTTGATTTTGAGCTTCTTTACTTAAAGAAGAGTACTCAGTTTCCTCTCCATAGAATTTCTCCACAGCCAAATAGAAACTCATGGCAAAGATGGCGAACCCAATCAAGAACCAGCTGAATTGAATGTTCACTAAAGATTTAGCCCTATGCAATGCCTCTTCCCCTTCACACCTAACCACCTCATGCCCTTCTTCCGAGTTAATAAAGCAACCTTTAGGTACTAAAGATGGGGTCCACAAAGCATATCCCATAGTTATAAGCCAAATCCCTTGAAACATTATACTACATGACCTCACAAAACTGACCATAAAACTTTTTGGGTACCCTATGCCCATAAGGGTAGTAGTTAAGGACACAACAATAGCAATTTGAAGAAGCAAATGGTATTGGCCTTCAACGCCCATGTGGTCAGCTGAGTGAAGATGGAAGAGAAAGAGCTGTTGGCCAAAGGCTATGCCTCCCAGCAATTGGGTTAGACCATATTGGGCTTTTGGCCTAATTTTATCAAGAATAATTGCAAATACTGCATACACAAAGAAAGTCATTGAAATTGAAGCGTGTTCAAAATTGTGAAGATGGTTTGACGGAATAGTACCATCCGGATCAAAGGGTTGGTGACTTTCTGGACCAATAAAGAGCTCCATGGATACAGAAATGGAGGCCCCTAGCATGATGAAGAAGAGCTCTACGTACCTTAATTTTGAGGTTGGGAACCATGGGAGGTGAAGTGTAAGAATTTGGCCGTTGGACATAGAGTTTTATGTGGCTAAAAAGATGCCAAAAACCAAGAAAGAAGAAAGCAAAACCCGGTGCTACGTGACCCACTAAAGTACCCATTTCAAGAATTAGCTAGGGTTCCAAGAGGAATTCTTGATTTTCTTGGTGTGCTTTCAAGAATGGAAGATTAAAGATTAAAGAAAAGAGGAAGTGAATTGGGGGTAGGGGATTGCTAAGGGTGTGGCCTTTTAAGAGGGGGGGAGAGTTGAAAAATAAAAATTCTAGGAGGTCTAGAGGCTTCTGTGAGGAGTTTTGTACTTAATTTTTTAGCATATATATTTTTTTTATTTATATAAAATAATATAAGATGACTTGACTAATAAGATGAAAGAATTGTTGACCAATATTTAATGACACATCAGCAATTACATTACAAGAGCCTAATCAGCAAAAGTTTGTAGCAGCCTGTCTTCTAGAATCTAATCTCACATGAATTACTCGTCAATTTTGACTTCAAACCCAATGGAGAAAATAAATTTTGAATTGCCTATCTTCTCATTAAAAAATGAATTTTTAATTTAGAAGCAGAATGTATTTTCTCAGTAAAAGGTAATTAATTAATTAATGAGCAGATATTATCAGCCTTCTATAAATTATTATTAATTAGGATAAACTTGTATGCTTGAAATCTAATTATCTATTGCCTCTTCTTAGTTCTATAGAAATTCTAGTGCGTTCCTGCGTAAATAGTTTTTACTTTCCATAATATATAATATATGAAAGTCAAAAGGATAAGATAAAAATATTAGTTCACTACGGAATCCAAATTTTAAAATTCTTTAGAACCCTTTTGAATTGCAAAGTTTCTAGAATAAATTTGAATTTCCTTTATCTAATTATAAATCAGTGTTTTTTAATTAATTTTGATATTTGTGAGTTTTACACACTTAGATTTTTTAAAATATGATAAATTTATATTCATTATTCGAAAAATTGATAATAAATTATTATTAAAATTTAAGTATTTAAATGAATTGTTAAATTAAGTTGGAAGGCTTATATGAGTCTCCCCATACAGTCGAGTAAATGCTCAGCTCAATGGATCTATTTACCCATAGGCTTGAACCCGTAAAAGTATTCGAATTAAGCGTTGAAGTTTTGATCCTAACCAGCTCGAATTAATTAGATTTAATGTTTTAACTAAATTTCTTATTTTTATAATAGAATATCTTAAAATAACGTCGTCTATTTTTTACAATTTTTTACATATTATAATATTTTTGCAATTAATTAATTATTATTAATAAATTGAATTATTCCTCGATTACTTTATCTGTTTTATAATCTTTAGTAACATATTAAATTATTTAGCTTTTTACGGTCTATCTTTGTAATTTTTATACTAGGTTAAATTAATTTTCTATGTATTTAAATTTTTCACAACATGTTATGCAACTTTAATTGCCAAAAAAAAAATTGTTTAAATATTATATTATATCTAATAATAGTTATAAAATTTTATGCCATGATACTGCATATCAAAGTTACTAATTATTAAATTTTAATATCATTTAATTAATTAGCTATTTTAATTTATTTTGTAATTTTTTTATTCAATTTTGATTAAATTTTAGTTGTTATTGTCAGTTTTCTCATGTGAATTTTGTGATTTTTGTCTGTCTGGTGGGTTAAAGCTGTGTGAAGAATGGGGCGGTAGCTCATGGATTAGGTGGGTCCATTGCCTAAAACCATCCATATTTCCAAAAGCCTTAGTCTATTACTCCCTCCATTTTCTTTACCAGTCACTTTTGTTACTTTTATTAAAATTAAAAAATAATAAATAGACTTAAAATTAGTATTAAATTACGTGATTAAGACTAAATTATCAAATTTAATTGGTTCTAACTTTATTATAAAAGAAAAATAAATTAAAAAAACAAATTAAATTATATTGAAAGTCTAAAAGTGACAGATAAATAAAATTTAGATTTTACTTAAAAGTGACAGATAAAAAAAACGAATGGAGTATAATTTATAAACTTATATATATATATATATATATATATATAATGGAATAAAAAATATGCAATTTTCGGGAGCAATAATTCAGTGCAAGCAATGATAAAACGAGAATTTATAATTGAGAAAAGCAAAAATATAATATAAATGCTATAAATAAATTATTAAATAAAGGAAGGGGTCAATTGTGACCTTATTATTTTAAGAAAATTATATATATATATATAATAAAATAATTTCAAAAATTGTCCCTTGCTTTCCATGTGGCTTGCACGTATATTTAAACTATTAAAAAGTGTACGTCCATTTAATCTAATATCTCAAAGATATATGCACACAACATACACGTACGTACCATATCGTATATCGATTTCTGAAAATTCTAAAAAAAAGAAGGCGCAAGTGATTGAATTTTGTGAAAAATGCAATCCTTTATTGTAAAGAGATAGTGTGCAATTAATTTGCCATGACAAATTAATGCAATTGCTTTGCTTGCTACGCAAATAATTTTCTTTTCAAGACTTAGGTCATGAACTTAACGTGCAAATATTAAAATATCAAACATTAGGCTTTCCACAATTTTAAATTGGATAGTTGCTTCAGAAACTTCTTTAATTGGTAATCACTTTTATTTACATAATCCAAAAATAATCTTATTAGTTTTTTACTTTCATTTTATTACGTTTCAGTTTTAGTTAATTACAATTTTATAATTAATTTCTTCCTCACTTTTCAAATTTATTCTCAAATTAAAAAAAATATATAATTTAACTCTCAACTTTTAGTTATATTTCAAATAAAAAATTCTTAAAAAAGTTATCCAAAACTAATAGAAATTTCCTTGGGATCCAGTAGCAAAGCCAGAACTTACGATCAAGAGAGGTAAAAATATAAACTATACTTAAAAAAAAATAAAGTTTTAATTGGTCAAAAACTTAAGAAATAAGTTAAGAAAAAGAAGGTAAAAACAAAATTTCAAGGGAAGCAAAATTATCTATATATATATATATATATATATAACAAAGAAATTTCAAAAATTAATTTGCTTTTTTAATTTATTTTTTTCAATAAAATTATAACTAATTAGATTTGATAATTTAATTTTAATTACGTAATTTAATGTTAAATTTAAATTCATTTATTACTTTTTAATTTTAATAAAAATTATAAAAATAATTATTAAAAAAAATGGAGAGAGCAGTAAATTAAATTGCTTGATAATTAAGATCAGCAATGATGTTAATTGATTGGTTTAGACGTTTATGTTAGTCAATGGACGTAACTTAATTAGTTAATAGACTAAAAAAAAGTTAAATTAATTCGTCATTAATGCATGTTTGTTGCCCAAGCATAACCCTATGCTTATCCGATTTCCATGGTTAGTCATTTTCACATCATTAATTTTAATTTGGGAAAATATATCCTCAAATCCCTGACTTTATACGCTTTTTGCTATTAGATCCCTAAACTTTTATTTGATCATATTATATTTTTAAATTTTTATTTTAATACAAATTGAATCCAAATAAGAATTTAATAAAATAAAAATGATTGTTCGGGGACTCAACATATATTAGAATTACCCTATTATTTTATCTAAATTTGGTAATTCCGAATTTAACGTGAATGAAAATAAAAATTTAAAAATTCAATATAATTAAATAAAGGTTTAAAGGAATCCAATGATGCTCTTTTAATTTTAAGGTACATTTATAATTAAATACGCAATAGTGCAAAAAATTTATAATTAATACATAAAAATAAAATTATGTTATTTTCAAAATTTCGGTTTGTTCAATTCCTTACATTTTGAATATTTAAAAACTTAACCGAACTTTATACTTAAAATCAAATTAATTGAATCGAAAATTAAATAAATCAAATTATTAACTGTTTAATTTGATTTTCTATTCCGATTCAATTTTGCACAATTCGTAAACTACACCCACAAAAACAAATTCCTAACTATTAAAAAGTAGCAACAAAATCATGCACAGTCCAACTAAATTGATATTCTTTGGAGGATGTTGAATTGGCGACTCAAAGACTAAACGAATAAACATAGCTTGTAATAGTCTAACTAAATTGCTGAATAAGATATCGAATGGAGTAACTGTCAGCACTTACATCACAATTATTATTATTTTTTGGTTTACGCTATCCAGTATCCTAACATCACACGGGTGCCGACTAATCCGCATTCTGGATTTAATCACAGTTAAGACTCTTTGTACCTTTGCATGAAAGATATTAAAAATCGAACCATGATCTGTTCATCCTAACACACCCTGCGTTGCTAACCGTGTCACCCCTCATGGGTTATTATTATTTTTTTGGGTTAAAGGACATCATACTTATTATTATTATTATTATTATTTTTGTGTTCTTTAACTAATCATACTTTTCAATTCATTCCTTCACCATGTTGAATTTTACACTAGTCCAAAGACTGCTACTTTATATACATATATATATAACCAAAGGGAAGACATGATTTGATTTCTTCCGGATCAAGAAGGAATAATATTTCTTAATAAAAAGGAAAAAAAGTATGAAATCTCTGAATTTTTTGAAATTTTATTATTAGGTCACAAAATTTTTATATTGTAATATTAAATCTTTAAGTTTTTATTTATTTATATATTTTTTTACGTATGAAACTTTTTAGTAGATGGAAAACATAAAATTGAACAGCATATTATTCTGTTTTTTTATCTTTAGCATTTATATCTTAATCTCAATTTGACCTGGCGTAATTAAAATTTTTTTGTCAATTTGAAATTAAAGTATCAATGGAAAATGTTGGATAATTTTAAATTATTAAAAAATATATAAAGACATGTTAAATTAGGATTCAGATACCAATAATAAAAGTGTGCATGAACATATAGCCTAATTTCATATTTTCTATTCATTTAATGCTTAATGTTTATAAAAAAATTAAAAGTTCGGAAATTCAATAATGAAAAATAAAAGTACAGAATTAAAAAATTTAGAGGTTTCGTGACTGTTTTTCCAAATAAAAAAATTGAACGGTCCAGAAAATGCAGCTAAGGAAAGTCGACGTATTTAATCAACGTACGGGTCTGACCAGGTGGGTTTACTTTCTTTTGGCCTTTTCCCGAAATTACAATTCAAATTCATTTAATTTCAAATCAATTGATAAAGGTGGACAAGGGTTGGCCAGCTGATACTTTAATAAATTTATTATATTAATTTTAATTTTTAATTGATTTTTTTATTAATTTATTGATTAACTATTTAAAATTTTTAACATATAAATTTAGTAAAAAATATAAATTGTAAAATTATTTTTAACCGTTAAAACAAATTAAATATAATATTTATTAAAAAATAAAATTTTTACAATTATTTATAAAAATTAAATATATTGAACATGTAAGGAATAAATAATTTTAAGAAGAAGACAATTTCAATATTTATTATTTTTAATATGCAAATAAATATAAAATACAGACCGAATATATTTTGGCTATTTATCAAGCCACTGCGATAAAAAGTGTGTTAAGGGAGATATACTAATTTGTGATTGTTGAAAACTCTCCATTTCATATCGAATTTTGCATATGATAAGTAATTTATTTGTTTATTCTATGTGATTATTATTATATTCAAAATCTAAATAGGCATGAATGTTTATATAATGTTTGAATATTAAGAATAAAACTTTACACTATAACGTTTGCAATGGCATCTTGTAGTTTCTGGATGTTAAAATCGAATGGCACAGTAATCCAATAAATATTATTAATGGAATTGGGAGTTTTGGGCAATTTATTATTGAGATATTTGGCCAATTCCGTTTTTTCAACTCCTCCCATACCATAAATGCCAATGCTTGAAACACTGTCATCCATTGACTAGCGAAAGATCTACTCTAACAATTTTATAAATTCTTGACCAAGCAACTCTTTTGTGAGTAATTCTTTTCTTTTGGGTTTAACAAGTTGCACAGCTTCTCCAGCATTATAAAAGAAAATGTTATGTCTCAGAACTTATAAATAAATAATTTTATGTCATAAGGCTCCAGGACATTTCTGACATCATCCTAATAATCTAATTCTCCTAACACCAGAGTGGAACAATTTAGACTGGAGGGAAGTGTTGTCAACTCACCAACATTATGAATATAGCATGTTAGAGTCAAGATAGGGTTTAAAAGGCAATTAAAACAAGTTAAATTTAGTCAAAAAGGGTTAAATTTAGTAAAAAACGAGCATTTTGTCATATCTAAGGAATAAATCACGGCCTTGACTCATGAGTCAAGGGAGTGACTCACCTCTGAGTCAACTTCATACCCTTAAAACACACAATCCATCCTAGCCGGTAAAGGTAATAAGGCAAAGCCCAAAAAAAGACATTTTAAACATAAAAAATCCTGAGGTATAACATTCAAAAGGATTTTGAAAACATAAAAAAACCAGAAGAGAGCCAATTACTTCAGTTCTCTATCTATTCAAGAGCAATAGTATTCTTATTAGATAACATTGATAGAAGTTGTCTCAGGTCCTAATGTCTACATAAGCCCTCACATTTTGTTGCAATAGATTTGGCAATCCGTTCAATTTCTTTAGGAAGTGTTGTTCTATTATCTAGTTTTTTCAAAAATAATAGGCGACCTTTTTCCTGAGAAAAAGGATTCACTTCAATCTTCTTTTAGCAATCCATCTTCGGACACACATCTAAAAATCTAGTTGTTAGAATCCACTTTCATCCATTCATGTCAACGGGAATTCCCACATTATTCGTGGGTATATAATCCCACACATCATCCTAAAATAAAATGAATTTCTTACTATTTCACAATGCTTTTAATAGTTTTACTGCTCTTCGATGATCATCAACCAATATTGAAAGATTAAGATCCATATGTAAGAACTATGACATGATGTTAAGGCCTATATTACGTAAGATCAAACTAGAATTTTCTTTATTTAATAGTATGTTAAATCTTGACCGTTAATTTAGTACTTAATGAGCATATAAAATTAAAAGTTAATAGGTCTATAAATTAGTCCTCTTTCTATCCTAATTAAGTATGCAGATAAATATAAAATACAGAACGAACGTATTTTGGCTATTCATCAAGCCACTGCAATAAAAAGTGTGTTAAGGGAGATAAACTATTTCGTGATTGTTGAAAACGCTCCACTTCATGTCGAATTCCGCATATGATAAGTAATTTATTTGCTTCTTTTATGTGATTATTATTATATTCAAGATATGAATTGGCATAAGTGTTTATATAAGATTTACATATTAATGTTTGAATATTAAGAATAAAAACTTACACCATAATGTTGGCAATGGCATCTTGTAGTTTCTGGATGTTAAAATCAAATGGCACAGTAATCTAATAAATATTATGAAAGGAATTGGGAGTTTTGAGCAATTTGTTATTGAGATGTTTGGCCAATTTCCTTTTTTCCACTCCTCCCATTCCATAAATGCCAATGCTTGAAACACTGTCATCCATTAACCAACGAAAGATCTCCTCTAACAATTTTATAAATTCTTGACTAAACAACTCTTTTTGTGAGTAATTCTTCTCATATGGGTTTAACAAGTTGCGCAACTTTTCCAGCATTATAAAAGAAAATGTTCTCTCTCAGAACAATTATAAATAAATAAATTTATGATATAAGGCTCCAAGACATTTCTGATATCATTCCAATAATCTAATTCTCCCACAACAAGAGTGTAATAATTTAGAGTGGAGGAAAATGTTGTCAACTCATCAACATTATGAAAATAGCATGTCAAGGTAAAGATAGAGCTTAAAAGATAGTTAAAACAAGTTAAATTTGGTCAAAAAAAGGTCAAATTTGGTAAAAAAAAAAAAGAGTATTTTATCATAATTAAGGAGTAAGTCATGGTTTTGACTCATAAGTCAAGGGAGTGACTCACTTTTAGGTCGATAATATTTTAAAAAGTCATATATTACAATATTTGTGAAGTACAGAAATATTAAAAAAATTAAGTGTAAAAATTAAAATATAAATGTATATCATAAACTGTTAACTTTTAATTAATTGAGAATTTTAAAAGTAATAACAATAACCAGTTTGATTTTGAACCTATTTTCTAATTAACTAAAAATTCGGTTTTTTTTCATTAACCAAAAGTGTTATTAGTTTAGTATAGAGGAAATAGCACCTTATACCCCTTTTTCTAGTCAATTTTCAAAAATACCCCATTCTTTAAAAGTCAACAATTACAAATAACATTTAGCATACATTATTTAGTAAAATTATAAATATAGTCCAAAACTATTAAAAACTTCTACATAATGGAAAAATCGTTATTAGATAACTTAAATAAAGAAGATATAGAATTAATTAAACCCTTAGAAAAGGCAAAAAATACAAACATGACTAGTAGAAAAAATATACAAAATATAGTAAATCAATTAAGTCCAAATGTACAACAAATAAAAAATCTATTAAATCAAATAGAAAATGTAGAAAAATTAAAATTAATAAAATATTGAATATTAAGTGAATTAAAAATAAAAATTAGATTATTAAATAAATTAAACCAAACAGAAAAACTATTAGAATATATGGTTATTAAAATGGGATATAATGGATGTGTTTTCTTGTTATATCAATTCCGTTCATATCAATTTTGTACTCTACTGGTATAAGAGCCTGTGGATTATTATAAAAAAAATTAATATTAAGAGAATTGTGATAATGGGATATTCAACCAATGAGTGGAAATAATAATAATAATAATTCAACAATAATATGCCAGATTTCACAAGAAAAAAATAGAAGCCTCTATTCATTGTTCCACTGCAGGCAGCAAACCTGAACTCTGTCAGCCAGACTTACCTTTTCTAATCGCTTCCGAGTCCCAACACCAGGCCCAAATATCAGACAAAGAAAATTGTGCACCCTGTACGGTCTTTGACCTGCAGTCGGCAGAGATAAAATCTTGGTTTTACAATAGAAAAATGGGAACAGAACACTAAGCAGAATGTGAAAACAAATAGCTATGAAAAGAAAGGATTCCACAAAGAACGTCAGGACTTCTAAATGAACAATATTATGATATACATAAACTTCAAGTGTCACTAATTAAAGACAATATACGGATTCAGAATCCTCTGCAATTATCTCACAACATCAATCTCATTGCTGTTCCAGCTTGGCTTCACTTTTCTTCATCACTCTTGCACATGTTGAACCTACAAAGTCCAGAAGACAAACAAGTAACGAGAGAACAGAATTGCTGAATTTTGGAGTGCATAGAACTCCTGGTACAGAAAAAGCCACCAAATATGACAACTTTGATCAAAGAAGCCAGAAAATGGAGCGTTCTCAGACACCATTTCCAGAGGAGGTCAAGATAACCAGAAAATGGAGATTTCTCACACATTTCCAAACGAGGTCAAGATCACTAGGTCCAGGCCCGACAAAGCCTGGTGCTCCTAAAAATTCATGATTCTCAGTTCGAAGAAATCATCCTACAGACTGCAAAAGTGCATAGAAGAAAAAAGCCTGAACTAAGTGAAATGAACTGATGAGAGGCTCAGATTTGCATTTTCTCATACTTAACAGGACAGAAATACCACTAGAATGGCTGCAACTAAGAGCTGCCAAGAAGTGAGGGAATAACCTCATTTCAACGACCTCAGAAACACTGCCCCGCCATTAGAAATGGTATATCTCTGCAAGTCTTGTATCATCATAGCCCCACCCTTCTGTATTATATGCTAAAAGCAAAGATGAGTTTCTATAATTTCTTTTCTTTCTATTTCCTTTCTTTCAAGGGCTGTTGGTACCCATGAGAATGGAAGAAATCATGAGCTCCACTAGCCACCAGAAAAGGAGTAGTCAACTGCCCTCAGAACCCATCCTCCTCCCTGAGAGCAAAGCCTCATTCTTTAATCTAATTAACCATTCTCATCTCATCCGTGCTTCTAGTTATTGTTGTTGTTGATATTCTTCTTCTTCCTCATTATTACTACTAAGCACTCGGTTTGCAACTTTCCCAGCCAGAAATAAATTTTCCAGCAACATTCCAATAATCATTGGAGTCATATGGAATGTATTTCTCCAAAACCTTTCTCCAAGGAAAATCAAGATCCGAAACAAGTTAATGAAACAAAGGGAGAAATTTATATAGAGGCTCAGATTCGCCTTTTATGAGACAAGAAAACAGAACACAAAGGCCAAGGCTGCATCAAGAAAGTTCTTTGCGAGAGACAAATGCCCTTCTACATAAAGAACCTCCAAATTACCCCGCCAGATGACCAAGCGTTCCTTTACATCTGATTTTTGCACTCAGAATTAGAGTATCATCACAGCCCCTGTAGGAGTAGCAACAGCAGAAGCAGAAGTTAGGAAAATATGATGGTGATGATGAAGAAGATTGCACATACCCAATGGGTCAAATCCTTAAGCTTATGAAGCCAAAGATGAATTAAATTATACATATAGATACATGCATACACATACACAAGCAAGGCAGATAATTAAAACTATGTTGAAATCATCAGCTAAACATTTGTTCACGGTTTTGAAGTAATTGTGAGAAATCAATTGACAAAATTTGTTCTAATTCAAATAACAAAAGGAAGAAACAAAACAGCACCATCTAAGATGTAAGATTACTCAACTTCCATTTCTTCTGCATTAGTTGTTCTTCTAAATTAACAAAAGGGCAATACTCACTCCTTATAGGATTAGAAAACCTTCATCATGAGGCCAATTAATGCTGGTTGCTAAAACAATCCTGTAGAATTAGAAAACAGTGATTGTCGTCCCTTTCAGCTTTTTGATGATCTCAGTAAAAATGACTTGCACTATTATTGATGAAATATTTAGATTAATTATCACAAAAAGCTACTCTGGTGATTGCAGAATAGCTTCTTGGGACAGCTTTATAGTTGTCATCATCCTACAATAATCAAGAAGTTGGTCCTAAACTGTGAGGAACTGAAAATCACATAATTTCTGTTTTGGTTACTGAGACATAAATGCAACAGGGGGAACCTAGAAAACAGGATGGTAAATCCACCATTTGATAGAAACCAGCACAAAGCCTCAGAGATGGTAAAGAGATTAGGCGCTTAAAGTACCAGATCAATTATCTCCTGAAAATGTACAGGAACACCTGCACTATCCAGATTCTGGTAATTAGTGGAATTGTGAAAAAATTCAGAAACATTGTTAAGGCTCATCTACACATAGCACAAAACATAGCTAGGCACAAAAATTGAAACCTGAAACACACTATGAAAACTGGCATATATTTAAGTTCTTAAACAAGAGTGGAAAGATGAACAAAAAAATAGTGGCTTTGCTCGCTTTCTAAATACAAAAATCATTGTTCATATTACATTGCTCTTGCCTTTCCCATTAACTCAAAAAGAAAAAGAAAAAGCAAAATACAACATAAACCTCATTGCTGCTCCGGCCTGGCATCAATTTTCATACCTCTGGACATGTTGAACCTACAAAGTAACTAAATATCAAAACATGAAAAAGGAAGCCAGAAATGAAGCTTTCTCATGCATATTTGCAAAGGTGGTCAAGATCAGCAGGTCCGAGATAGCCCGGTGATCCTAAAAGTTGATGATTTTCAGTTCGAAGAAATCATCCTACAGCCGCAAAAAGCGTGCATAAATAAAGCCTGAACTGAGTGAAATTAACTGATAAGAGAAGGCTCAGATTTGGCTTTTCTCAATACTGAACAAGAGAGAAATACCAGTCAAATAGCTGCAACTAAGAGCTGCAAGAAACCAAGGAATAACCTCAATTCAGTGAGCTCAAAACACTGCCCCGCCATTAAAAATGGTATCTCTGCAAGTTCCATATCATCATAGCCTCGCCATTCAGTATTCATATACTAGGAACAAAGATGAGTGCGTTTCTGTATATATATATATATTTTTTTCTTTTTATTTTCTTTCTTTCAAGGGCTGTTGGTACCCATGAGAATGGAAGAAATCATAAGCTCCACTAGCCACCAAAAAAGGAGGAGTCAACCGCCCTCAGAACCCATCCTCCTCCCTGAGAGCAAAGCCTCATTCTTTAATCTAATTATCCACTCTCCACATCTCATCTGTGCTTCTAGTTGTTGTTGTTGTTGTTATTATTATTATTATTATTATTGCTGTTGTTGTTGTCAAGCACTCGGATTGCAGCTTCCCCAGCCGGAGATAAATTTTCCGGCACCATTCCGGTGATAATTTCAGTAACTGGAGTCACAAGGAAATTATTCTCCAAAACCTTATTCCAAGGAAAATCGAGGTCGTGGAGAAATTAAAGAAGCAAAAAGGAGAATTAGAAACAATATAGAGGCTCAGATTCGCCTTCTATCAGACAATAAAAAGGAACGCAAAGGCCATGGCTGCAATAAGAAAGGTCTTTGTGTGAGAGAAAGGAGCCCCCTTTACACAAAGAACCTCCAAATTACCCCGCCAGATGACCAAAGCGTCCCTTCACATCTGATTTTTGCACCCTGAATTAGAGTATCATCACAGCCTCTGTGGAAGCAGCAAAAGCAGAAGGAGATGATGATGAAGATTGAAAAGATCGTAAAGTTCAGGGACCCAAAGATGCATTAAAACATAAATATATATATATATATATATATATATATATATATATATATATATATATATATATATATATATATATAGACATACATACACATAAATAAGGCGGTTGATTTGGTTGCACGATGGAGAAATCATCGACTCCGCAGTCGTTCAGGAAGGGGCGGCAACCACCTTACAAGGACACCCTTCCACCTCACTGTAAGCAGAGCCTCATTCTTAGCCAGAGCCTCATTCTTAGCCTTTATTTGGATGTGAGTGATTCAGTGGGGAAATCAATTTACTTGCTGAGTATCCAATGGTCGAAAAATTGTTGAACTGCGTGCAGTGAATCATAACAAGTATTGTTACCTTAAAGAGCATATACAAGAACTTTATCGTGCCACGCGCCACAGCTCGCTTGTTTCAGGTTGAATTTTTGAAAGCTTGCTTTTAGAGTTTAAAATCGAATGAAACTCGTTATAACTTATAAACTGATCCCTTTATAATAAAAATGAATTAGACTCAAATTATTATTGATGATCAACTTATGAAAACATCTAATATAAAATCAAAAAAACAGGTATTATAGAGTCTCTATCTAGCATAATATTAAAAAATAAATTTCAATATTTTGATATTTAAAAATTTAAAACATAATAAAAAAATTAAATTATAAAAATTAAAAATTTTAAGTGAATTTATCGAATCGGTTGATAAAAAAAATTAATTTAATTTTAAATTAATTTTATAATTAATTATATTTTTCAATTTTTTTTTCACTTCTAATGCCCATTTAGTTTTTATTTGAGTTTTTTGATCAATTTTAACAGGGGATGACGGCGGGGATAGATTTCTCTCATTTTTATTATATATAAAAGGTATAAAATTTTCAACCGAAATATTAGAAGTAATGTTGTACTTTTTGCCAAACAAGAGAGGCAAAAATGCACCTTTGGCTCATATTATACTTCCAAAATCCAAACCCTCCACCAATCTTTAAACCCATAGTTTCTAGTCAATTAAAATTGACAGTTGAACCGGTTGGACCAAGAATCGATTAGAAGTCCGAGTTGATCCCACATACAAATCGAAAATACCTTAAAAATTCGGATTAAACCGAAAAAATCAGATTAAACAGGAACTCAGCGACTCAGATTGAAACCGGTTCAACCATGCTGCGTTTTGAAGGATTTCATTTTTCCTTAATAAAAATTCTTAAAAAGCCCTAAATTTCCTTCCGTTTCTCTCCTCTGCTTCACTTCTTCTTCTTTATTTCTTCTTCGCCTGGAACAGGACTTTTAACATTTCGGTTGGCATTTCAGTTGGTGTTGTTTCTATTGTTTTATTAGAGGATTGTTGGGAAACTAAGAGCGTTGGGAAACTGGGCATTTGGAATGGGTAATTGTTGTTTTAGTTTTGGTGGGGATCTGTTGTTGTTAATAGGGGCTGTACTGATAATTGTCTCTTGGGTTCCCTTAATTCTCGTATGATCCTTATCTGATATTAATAATATTGTTGGCTTATCAAAATAAATAAATAAATAAAATTATTGCTATTACTGATCAACAGAGAACTTTTTATTTGGATGAAAAAAGTGCTGCTTGTCATAAGGCTCACCATAGCTTGTGATGATAGGTGGTGATGAAACTCCAGAATTAGTAGCAACTTTTTTCGGTCACAGTTTGGGTGTGAGTGCTCATTACCGCTTCAATATATCCCACTACTCTCAATTCTCTGTTTCAAATCACATACTTTTGTTCGTCTATTGATAGCTTTCCATCTCTGTCTCTTTCACTTCAATTAATAAAGCATCTAAGTTTAATAAATCATGCATATTACTCAACCAACCATATACTAATTACTTTAACTATTATTGATATTATTATTATAAGAGAGCGACATATTGTTAGAGTTATATCGAAATTTTCCATACATGTGTACACATATACACTTATTCTTCATTATGAGTGCATGTTTGTTTCAAAACTAAATAATTTATTAAGAAATATCAGATATTTTTATCTATCAATTAATATCATTGTCAGTCATAAATCAAATGGAGATGGAGATGAAGATTGATGATTAATGATAATTATTTATCACTATGTTAAATGAATTTATTTAGATATTACGTGAATTTATTTAGATATTTACTACTCGTGTTTAGATAATTTATTTAATTGTTATATTTAGAAATTTTGTTCTATTTAATATTTTTATATTGATATTTGATAACTAATAGGTTTTTAAATGTATTTTGACATATTTTATTTTTAATTTTTTTATAAATAATTATATTTAAAAAAAACTCTTGAGTCCAGTCTAACCAATTGACTCTATCTCAGTTGGTAAGCTGAGTCAATGTTCGAGCTGCTTACGAAAACATTAATTTTAGGTTTCTATTGAAATGGAGCCCTTAAATATTGTTGCAGACAAAATTAAAGCCCTTGTTAAATCATGCCAAGCCTTCGTTGATGGCTTCTTTCATTGCCTGGACAATTCTTCTTGCCGGACTTGGGTACTTGTTTGTTTGGTTGCCGGCTTCCATTTATTTGTTTCTTGGTTGGTGAATTCGACAGCATCTATTCTCTATATACAATGGGAATTTTAACATCCATTCTCTACTTCCTCCTTTTTTGTTTTGTTTTGTTCTGTTTTATTCTACTTAAAGTGATTAGGTTATTGATATGTTATGGTATGCTATTTCTCTGCTTAAACTAGTAAATGTTGAGGAAAAATGCTAGACAATAAATGCTATTCTGTAGCTACCATGTCATTTTGTTTTAGATCTTGATGATTATGGTATTTTGGAGCATCTTATAATTGTTTTAATGATGTGCGATATGGAGCTAGAGAATTCCCTTACTGTTAGTTTAACTGTGTTATGTGTTGTCTTGACACTTGTAAATTTCTTTTCAATAGTATGACTTTTACTTGTTCCTGTGGCTTACGGTTGAAAAAAGTTTGAAATATATGGTATATGTGGTATACCTCTTCTTGTAATAAATCAATATTTGAAATTCATGGTAATGGCTTTCATTTTATTTTTTATCTTTGTTCCTTTGAGCTCAAAGATGTGCATTTTGAATACACATTGACAAGAAATATTTAAGCAGGAAAAAAAAATTGGCCCTGGATGAAGATACCAAATCCACACTCAACCTTAGCTGCTAAATGAAGATGTAGAGCAGCAGAAGGAGCTGCCACAGGGGCAGCGTGAGCAGCAGGAGCAGTATGTGCATGAGGGTGTGGATTTTAATATAGATGTGGATGAGGCTGTGAGTGTGAATGTGGATATGGATGAGGCTGCTGCTCTACATCTTCATTTAGCAACCAAGAGTGTGGATTCGGTGTCTTGCATCCATGACATCTATGTCTTGCATAAATAGGAAGCCTATGATCTGATTTTTCTAGAAAATGTATCTGATCTTAATATGCCTTCCTGTCCTTACAATTTATATTGACCAATCTTGTGGTTCCATAGGTAACAACAAGCCAAGTGATGGAGCTTTACACTGTTCCCATTATTGTTTTCAGATTGAGATCCTGAAGCGGTTGCAACTAGAAGCCTTGTCAGATCTTATGAAACTTAGGGACAGGCAAGATAAGGTTGAAAGAATTCTTTCCTTTTACAAAACATCAAAGGGGAGTCCATTTCAAGAAGCCAATACCCATCTTAGGGGAGAGGTTGATGTCCTGGGAGCAATATTATTATTGGGCGATGTTGATATGCAGCATCATGAAACTCTACATAGAGCAGGTATTAAGACTGGGATTAAATCAAGGTTCACGTTTGAATCAACTATCTGAGAGAAGGATACTCTTCTTGTAGAGTTTGTGGCTAGTCAAAATGGCACAAGATGATACTGATGTTTCAGGAAGTGCACTTTCTCTTGCAAAGGTGTCATATGTGGCAAATATTAATGAATTTCAAGACTTCTATTATGATATACATAAACTTCAAGTTTCACTAATTAAAGACAATGTACGGATCCAGAATCCTCTGCAATTATCTCACAACATCAACCTCATTGCTGTTCCAGCTTGGCTTCACTTTTCTTCATCACTCTGCACTTGTTGCACCGACAAAGTCCAGAAGAAAACTAAGTAATGAGAAAACAGAACTGCTGGATTTTGGTGCATAGAACTTCTGGAACAGAAAAAGCCACCAAAAATGAAAACTTTGAACAAAGAATCCAGAAAATGGAGCGTTCTCAGACACATTTCCAGAGGAGGTCAAGATAACCAGAAAATGGAGATTTCTCTCACATATTTCCAAAGGAGGTCAAGATCACTAGGTCCAGGCCCGATAAAGCCTGGTGCTCCTAAAAATTCACGATTCTCAGTTCGAAGAAATCATCCTACAGACTCAAAATGTGCATAGAAGAAAAGAGCCTGAACTAAGTGAAATGAACTGATGAGAGGCTCAGATTTGCATTTTCTCATACTTAACAGGAGAGAAATACCACTAGAATGGCTGCAACTAAGAGCTGCCAAGAAATGAGGGAATAGCTTCATTTCAACGACCTCAGAAATGCTGCCCCGCCATTAGAAATGGTATATCTCTGCAAGTCCTGTATCATCATAGCCCCACCATTCTGTATTATATGCTAAGAACAAAGATGAGTTTCTATGATTTTCTTGTCTTTCTATTTTCTTTCTTTTAAGGGCTGTTGATACCCATGAGAATGGAAGAAATCATGAGCTCCACTAGCCACCAGAAAAGGAGGAGTCAACAACCCTTAGAACCCATCCTCCTCACTGAGAGCAAATGCTCATTCTTTATCTAATTAACCATTTCCTTGAGAGCAGTTGGGAATTATATAATCTTCTTCTTTATCATCTAAATAAAACATTTGTTTTCATTAATATAAACAAATAAATTAGATTATGTATTTACCTCCTTCGCAAAAGAGGTTTTGCAGTGGATTGCTTCGTTTTCATTACTCTGTTTCGCCAAGAAGATTCAAATTTATCAATTTTGACTTCGATTTTTTATTTAGGTAGCAAAGGAAGCAAAATTTAATAACATTATGCTGTTACGTTAGAATTACTATATATATATATATATATATATATATATATATATATATATATATATATATATATATATATATATATATATATATAATTCTATTTACGAACCAAGGAATTAAATCGCACAAGAAAATATATAGAGATCAGCAGCAAAGGACACAAATTTTAATTAAGTGGAAAACCATATGATGTAGAGGAAAAACCATATCTTATATCGTACAATACTCTTTATAATGGCTTGCATAATGCTCATTTCGCAAATTAATTTTTGAGACCGAGTTAAAACGAAATTTATTTAGTTCATTTTAATATTTGGAGACCTGCTAATATTTGCTTCTATTGATGGATCTTTCTATTATGTTATATTTCTTGAACATTAATTATAGCAAGTATTGTTGGATATATCTTATTAAGTTTAAATCTGAAAGTTTGAGCACCTTTATTAAGTTTAATGTGTGGTTGAGAAATTCTTTGGGAGACCCATCGAGCAATTTCAATTCGACTGGGGTAGGGAATATCAAGCTTTCACAAGATGAAATAAGAAAGAAATCCAAACTCCAAGCAGAAACTTAGCATTTCACAAACTTATCATTGGTTGGTAGATCACCACAGCCAAAATAAGATAAAGAAGCCCAGGCAAAACCAAAATAACCAGAAAAGAGAGTTCAACAACAGGAGGATCTCTGCAAACAACGCAGTGCAACAACAAACAAAACCAGATCATCACAAGGTAAAAACAACCCAAAAAAGCAAATCTGAAAACGAAGGAAAGAACATATCATTTCCTTCATTAAAGATAAATCTTATTTCCCTCATCACTTACTTTTCTCTAAACAAAGGCTTAGAGTGGGAGTGGGTTAACGACCACAGATTCAATGGTATCCTTCAGATGCGATGAGTGTGTATAGCAATCAACACTCTTGTAAATGAAATAAGTGACTCGTGCATGGTTCACATAATGCTTCAGCAACAATCTTGAAACTTCCTTTGGCTTCTTGCAATACTCTTCATTTATATCTTTCCATTTATTGTCGCACATTTTCTCAATCCCTTCAATTGCTTCCTCATTTGACACACCGTACTGTTTCATGTAACATTGCACTCCTAAATTACAATCTCCACTCTCTTTCGTATTCTCAACCTATAGGAAAAGAATTGTAGTATGGTTAATTAGGAATTCGCAGAATCTAGAAAAACTAAGATAACAAGTATGTGTTAATACCTCGTAACCATGAGGCCTTATGTCATTCTTCAAACGACCAATAAATTTGACAGCGTCAAATAATTTAGGATTACTTATCATCCAATCATAATCCTTCACCCCAACTTCTTCAACTCCGATCAAGGTTCCAGCTGGAAGTATGTCGAAAGTACTTGTAATTAATCCATTTTCCACGTATTCATCAAATGATGGAACATCCTTATCCTTAAGTTTCCATTTTGCCTCTTGACAATAGCATTTCATGATTTCTTCGAACTATAATAAGAGTTGCAATATAAACGAATAAGTAAATTGTTGACTTGTATTTAATAATTTATGTTAATAAAACGAATTAAATCCAATGCAATCATCATTTTTTTTTTTACTTTTATAGATGTTATTTATATTTAATGTTTTATTACCTAAATAAAACATTTATTTCATTAAAATAAGAAGATAAATGAAATTATTTATTTACCTGCTCCTTCGCCACATAGGTTTTTTGGCGGATTCCTTCATTTTCATTGTTCTCTGTTTCATGATAAAGATTCAAAATAGCTTTGTAAAGAACTTTCATATAATCTGGTAGTCCATCCATGGCATCCATTGAGGACCTGAATTTAAAGGAAACTAAATTCTTAGAGATTAAAGTATTTCAGCAACCATCAACTTACTTATGTAACCATCTTTTCTTTTGGCCTAATACATAAAATACCTGCTAAATTTGTAATAAATAATATATCTTATATCTACATTTTGAATATTTTTAATTCACCATTTAAAGAAATAATAATCATAACAACTACTCCCTCCATTTTTTTTTATCTGTCACTTTTGAGTGAAAACCATATTATATTTATCTGTCACTTTTAAACTTTCAATTCAATTTAATTTGCCTTTTTAATTTATTTTTCTTTTTCAATAAAATTAGAACCAATCAGATTTGATAATTTAATATTGATCACGTAATTTAATACTAAATTTAAGCCTATTTATTATTTCTTAATCTTGATGAAAATAACAAAAGTGACTAATAAAAAAGAACGAAAGGAGTAAACAAAACAAGTTGATACAAATGCATTGGTTGGTGTCACTTCAGCAGCCAAAAACAAAGCACTTCATTTCACACATGGGTAGAACGTTGGACGCAAGCAATACTTCATGTTAGCCTTTTAGATTAGTAGGATGATTAATTGTTATGGTTATTGTTTATTTAGAGGATAAATTTAAAAAAATAAAAAGAAAGTTTAGATGAAATATGTTATTTTTTTACATGAGTATTTTATGTATTAAGCATTTTTTTTAAAAATGTATTTTTTTAATTTGTATATCATTATAATATCTAATTATAACTATAAATATCATTAGAAAATATCAAACTTAAGACCTACGGCATCTATATTGGACACCAAAGCAACTCTTTATATGTAAAAATATAAATGAAAAAAAAAAGATGGCAGAGAATATCAACAAACCTCTTAATGACATTTGTAAGAAGATTGAGCTCATCGATATGACCATATGAATCGTATGTATCATTAACAACCGATACCATTTTTGTATACTTAGTTCCGATTGCTCGAGCGAAAGAATACTGAGGCTCAGATAGACTTGCAAGTATCCAAAAATAGCATTCCATAATTCTATCTCTTGCATAAGGAAGGTTTTCAGGAAGATTTATGTCTTTCCACCACCTGGAATTATAAACACACACAAATGGTTACCATTATATATTTATATATTTCTTTTTAAACACATTGAATGCACAAAACTTACTTGAGGACTGATGATATCTCTTTCTTGTATAATAATTGTGATCGATTAAAATCCAACTTGGCAAACTTGAGGAGAATTTCATTTGGAAACTCTTCTTGTTCATAAAATGATATATATTTCAAAGCTTTAGTTCTTTCCACTTCATGGTGGAATGGCAGAAAGAGAGCATCATTAATATGTTTAAAAAGATGAGGCCTTGATTTTTCTGCTAAGATCTCAAGATGTTCCTTTGTAAAAATAAGGGCTTCATCTAATATATCTTCCCCATGAAAACTCAAAAAGGTTGCTTCATATAAGCTAAGAAGACCTTTCACATCGCTACCAATGCTTTTTTTAAACTCTTTATTACCGTTCTTGAATTTTTTGAACACATCTGCATTTAATATTTTAGAATTTAAATAATGTCATTAATTTAACTGAATATAAACACACACACATATGTAAAAGCTATTATTACCGGATGACATATTATATCCATATTGTCGTAAAATACGAAATAAGAGTGCAAGAGTGTAGAGATCATAGTCATTGTGTTGACGGAGATTTTGAACTGACGTGAATATGTGATTGAGTTGGTTCTCTATTTCAGTTTCAAAATGATAGAATAAACCAAGGCGGCATATCAAATTGATCAAATCAATGTTTTGACTTAGATTTTTTGTTGATTCCATTAACATATCTTTCACTTTTTCTTTCAGCACCTCTACCTCTTGAGTATAGTATTCAAACTCCTATGAAAAACAAGAAATGAAATAGATGTCAACTTAATAAAATCAATTAAAAAAATGGTGCATGAGAAAATTAATTTAAAAAAGCAAAATGAAACAAACTATATTAATCTCACTGAATCTGAAGAGGAAAATAAATCAAAATTATAATTCCACAAGCTTGGTGGAAAGTTTGGAATTGGACGAGAAACGTTTTGCTGATCTTGTGATGCCATTTTCAGAAGAAAATGCTATATCAAATATGATTTGATAAAATGAACAAGTGAACTTTTGGTATACAGCAAACCCATAAGAGGCAGTATTTATAGAAAGAAAGCTAGGGCTTCATTTGCCCACCTAAATAGAATTTTTTCTTTGGTTAAAGATGCAAATCAATTCTTAAAGTTTGGTAAAAAGTGCAATTTAAATTCTAAAGTTTTATTTGGTGCAATATCATCCAATGTTATTAAAACCGAACCGAATAAAGAACCGGAGAGCTCAAGGATTCATGGTTCGACTTGTTCGTTGGGGTTCAACTGGATTTTTTCTTTTTTCTTTTTAAATATATTATTTTTTAAGTTTTATATAAATATTAAGAAAATATCACTATATAAAAAATTAAAAATAGTTTAGAAAAATATATTTATCATCAAACATTAATAATAAGACTATATTTTCAAGTCATTCAACATTTATAACAAAAAGTTAAGATAAATATAGTAAAAAATTGTAAATTTTTAAAGAAATTCTTCAAATATAAATTATAAAATTTTATTTTATTCATAAAAAATTTATTAAATTATTTAAATTTTAATTATTTTGTATTTATAATTTTATTTTATTTTTTCTAGCAAAAAATAATATTATATGAATATTTTGGACAAAAAATTGGTTTTTCTAAAATCAAACCGGTTTGTTATCATTTAACTCGGTTTTTTGGTTTTATCCCAATTTAACCGGTTTTATGACGGTTTGAAACAGTATCTTTTCGGTTTTTATTCAATTTGGTTTTCATCCATTTAACCAATCGGACTAGCCTACGGTTCGCGGTTAAACTAGTTCGACCGCCCGATTCGGTCCGATTTTAATAACATTGATATCATCCATAATATTTCAAAAGTGGAACAATTTGACCCTTGAAATGACTGTTAGCGCACGAGAATTTGACATGTGTCACTCAACGATTGGACCAATTTTTTTAAAAGTCAAATTGCTCTGATTTTCAAATTTCAGGGGTGACATTACACCAAATAAAACTGTAAGGACTATATTGCCTTTTTTGCTAAACATTATGGACTAAATTTGCACCTTCAACCTTTTTCTTATTTCAGTTATGCAAACATGTTAAAAACTCAATGGTATATCCACTGGTAACTCTTTTCTCTCTTTTTTTTATAATACATTCGGTATTTAAAGTTCATTAATCTGATTAATTTAAATTAAATTAATAATAAACTCACTTTAAATTAATTAATTGAAAAATTATGAAGCATTAATAAATATTTAAAAGAAAACGTTTTTTTTTCTTTTATAAATAATAACAAAACTGAATAACTAGACTCCCTCGATTAGCTCAGTAATCAAGTTATCCGATTAGCTAAGATCCGAGCTGATGCTCCAACAATGTCATTTTAAGAAGTTATATTTAGATAAGAACTCATGATTACCTAAAGTGGGTAGAACTCATTTTCCGGAAATCTAATTTAGTTTCCTTATCAGATTATATGTCTTCTTCAATGGGAGTCCTATGGATATTAGGAGTCCTTCCTAGTTAGGAAACCGAATCTTAACCAAAATAGGATTTTTATTCTTATAAATAGGCATGATATCAGGTATTTTCTCTTTTGATCAGTTTTACTTACAAATACGTTTTTTAAAGCTTTTTACTGATTTGATTGTTGCAGATTTCGCTCGTCGAAAATTTCGCTGGAGTTTTTTATTTTCAGGTATTTTAGAAGCTATGAAGAGCACTGTCAATCAAATCGGATCCAAATAACAACTCAGTAAAACCAAACTATTATCAATAAATAATATTCCATGCAAATTTAAGTTATTTGAATAATTGCGAATTTCATACACTAGATAATTTATATGATTTCGTATACGATTCGAATTTAAATTATCTGGGGATACACTAAATTATTTCGTATACGATTTCTGTTGATAGCCAAATTTGACTATCCAACTTTTGAAAAACAATAGCCTGGGATATGCATTTTCAAAGTTGATCTTTTTCCATATAATACCATCTTTGGTTGTCTTTTCACCTAGTCAGTATTTTTTTCCTTTCCCAAAGTTATCATCTACATAAATGGATTTTGATAATGCAAAACTTACAACTTTAAGGAAAAAAAAATCTGGCAATAAATAATTTTATTATAATGTATATTATGTCTTTACTTGAATTTATATCGTACCACAATATTACACATAAAAATAAATTTTCACATTTAATTATAATTTATTTATCTTACCGCAATAATGAAGTCAATGTTAGGTATCATGTGTGAATTATTTTCAATGTTATTAAAATCGGACCGGATAAAGAACCGACAAGACTGGGATTCGTGGTTCGACTGATTCAACTGGTTTCAACCGGATTTTTTCTATTTTTAAAATATTATAAATATTATAATTTTTTAAATACTATTGTATAAAAATTAAAAAAATATTCATCAAACATTAAATATATATCACAAATATTCTAATAATAAGTTACAAAATATAATTTTAATTTTATTATTACAAGTGATTAATTATGGATTTTTGAATATCATATGTTAGAAACATAAAAATACAATCATATCATGAAAATAATTTCATGTTTAGATGGAGTACTAACGAAGTAAACACAAAAAATATTAACCTTGCATATATGAGTATAATTATATTTAATTACAATAAATTTAAATAGATAATAAGTATATTAAATTATTAAGTGATATTTTTAGAATTTAAAATTCTATTTTTTTATATAAATAAATAATAAAAATTATATATATATACATTTTAAATTTCCATTATTTATTTATTTGAAAAAAATTAGTATTTTAAATTCTAAAGATATTACTTAATAATTTAATATACTATTATAATTATCTAAATAGATAATAAGTATATTAAATTTTTAAGTGACTTATTTAGAATATAAAATACTAATTTTTTCAAATAAATAAATAATAAAAATTATATATATATATATATATATACACATACATTTGATTACAATAAATTAAAAATATAATAAGTATATTAAATTATTAAGTGATATACTTAAAATTTAAAATATAAAATTTTTTTGAAATAAATAAATAATGAATATATATATATATATATATATATATATCTGTGTGTGTGTGTTAGGGGGGAAATATACACAAAAAAATAATTTTTTACACTTTTAACAAAAAATTTGATTTTATCCGATTTTCTGAATTTTTGGTTCAATTCGATTTTTTCGGTTCAATTCGGTTTTTTATCAGTTCAATTTTTAGTAATTAAATCAATCGATTGATCTATTAATTTGTAATTAAACCGGTTCAACCGATCAATTCGATCCGGTTTTAATAACTATAATTATTTCCACGTGTGGACATTTTGTTGCGTTTCCCCTTTGGGAAGCTATTGGGTGGTAATAAGATTAAATAATAGCTAAGAGGGGAAGCTATGGGGCGGTAAGATTAAATAATAGTTAGAGTAGTTAGGTAGCTGTTTGGTGGGCCCCACAGTCAAGGTTGCGGCAATTGACCTCCACTAACTCGTATGACGTGGATCCCTCACTCAAATTCTGCAAGTCCCTTTAAACTCCAATTTTTCAAATATTTTATAAAAGGCTTAATATGTAATTTTGTCCCTAAAATTTAACAAAAAAAAATAGTCTTTAAAATTTATTTGTGTATAATATTACTTCTGAAATTTAAAAATTTGAGCAATATTGCCTCTGAAAAAAATGATCAAATTCTTGAGCACCACGTGCCAAACCTTTAGACGCTATTAGTCATTTTAGAGGCAATATTGCTTCAATTTTTAAACTTTAGAAATAATATTGCATATAAATAAACTTTAACTATAACATTGCACTTTTCTTTTTGGCAAACTTTAGGGATAAAATTGCCTATTAAGCCTTTACAAAATACCTCAAAAATCCAATATTTTTCTCCAAAAATATTATTAATAAAAAAGTTCCTATATACTAACACATATAGTCTACAATTTAATTAAGGGTTAAGTTGATTTTTTGCCCCTCAACTATTGAAAATGGAATGCTTTTACCCCTCAACTTTTTTTTAAATCTATTATATATTTAAACTAGATTTTATAATGTGATTTTATCCGTTTTATTGTGTAATTTTGCCCCTTGAACAGATAAAAATGTCACGAATCTAGCAGCACTAATAGTGTCCAATCAACATGCTACAAGGCAGCAAAATTTTTCTCCCAATCGCCGATTTAGTAAACAAATAATTAAAAAAGTGGAGTTTGACAACTTGTTTGGTAGGAATTTAAAAAAAATAAAAGATTGAAAAAAATCTTCCTCTCTCTCTTGCCTCCTTCTTTCTTCGTTTTCTTCATCTTTCTCTCTTTTCGTGTACTTCTTTTTCAATATTTTTTGTCCACTATTTAACAAATTAAATAAGAAATTTTTTGCCTCTTCAAGTTGAAAATGCCCATCTAAATATTTTAATTTCTTGTAATTTTTCATTTTTTGTTGTTTTCTATGATTTTAATTAGCTGTAAACTATAAATTTTATTGGGTTTTATTGGCTTTTGTCCAATTTTGCAAACTCTGATTTTGAATTCTTGTCTTTTCGTGTTATCTTTTTTTTTTTTTGAAAAATCGTCTGATTACATGAACATACTAGAAAATTGAATTCTTAATCGTCTTTACTTTCTATTAAATTTAATTTTCAACAAAATTAAAAAAAAAAATCTCTTTAACCCATAGATTAGTCAAGAAATCCATTTCAATAGAAGTTAAAAATACTCTATAAATCCAACCTTTTTACACCTAAATTTGAAGCAGTATTAAAAACATAAAAAAAAAAAAAGTGATCCAAAATCCATTAATTAGAGGCAAAATTTACCTAATCCGTTGACTTAATTATTCAACCTTCACAATCAAGTTTTTAGCTTTTCAATCATTGTTTTTGCTTTGATAGCAAAGTTAAAACACCTGAGGCGTCGCCATTTGCAATGTTAGTTAAGCGTGATTTAGGGTCAGCAGAGAGGATTTCCATTGTTTTTTTCAAATCGAATATGGGAATTTTTTGCTTTAAACCCTATTTCTGGAGATCGGTGGAGAAGGTGCAGCCTGCAGCGAGGGTTTTAGTGGAATTGTGAAAAAGTTACAAGAGTGGAAAGATGAACAAAAAAATACTTGCTTTGCTCGCATTCTAAATACAAATATCATTGTTCATATCACATTGCTCTTGCCTCTCCCATTAGCTCAAAAAGAAAAAGCAAAATACAACATAAACCTCATTGCTACTCAAGTATGGCCTGGCATCAATTTTCATCACTCTGCGTACATGTTGAACCTACAAAGTAACTACTGAAGTATGGCGTGCATATGACTTCTTGTACAGAAAACCCCCCGAAAGATGAAAACTTGAAAAAGGAAGCCAGAAATGAAGCTTTCTCATGCATATCTGCAAAGGTGGTCAAGATCAGCAGGCCCGAGATAGCCCGGTGATCCTAAAAGTTCCTGATTTTCAGTTCGAAGAAACCATACCACAGCCTCAAAAAGTGCGCATAAATAAAGCTTGAACTGAGTGAAATGAACTGATAAGAGAAGGCTCAGATTTGGCTTTTCTCATACTGAACAATAGAGAAATACCACTCAAATAGCTGCAACTAAGAGCTGCCAAGAAACCAAGGAATAACCTCGATTCACTGACCTCAAAACACTGCCCCGCCATTAAAAATGGTATCTCTGCAAGTTCCATATCATCATAGCCCCGCCATTCAGTATTCATATACTAGGAACAAAGATGAGTGCGTTTCTATATATATATATATATATATATATATATATATATATTATATATTATTTTCTTTCTTTCAAGGGCTGTTGGTACCCATGAGAATGGAAGAAATCATAAGCTCCACTAGCCACCAGAAAAGGAGTCAACCGCCCTCAGAACCCATCCTCCTCCCTGAGAGCAAAGCCTCATTCTTTAATCTCATTATCCACTCTCTACATCCCATCTGTGCTTCTAGTTGTTGTTGTTGTTGTTGCTGATGTTGTTGTCAAGCACTCGGATTGCAACTTCCCCAGCCGGAGATAAATTTTCCGGCACCATTCTGGTGATAATTTCAGTAACGAGAGTCATAAGGAAATTATTCTCCAAAACCTTATTCCAAGGAAAATCGAGGTCGTGGAGAAATTAATGACGCAAAATGGAGAATTAGAAACAATATAGAGGCTCAGATTCGCCTTCTGTCAGACAATCAAAAGGAACGAAAAGGCCATGGCTGCAATAAGAAAGGCCTTTGTGAGAGAGAAAGGACCCCCTTTACACAAAGAACCTCCAAATTACCCCGCCAGATTACCAAAGTGTCCCTTCATATCTGATTTTTGCACCCTGAATTAGAGTATCATCACAGCCTCCGTATAAGCAGCAAAAGCAGGAGGAGATGATGATGGTGAAGATTGAAAAGATCGTAAAGTTCAGGGACCCAAAGATGCATTAAAACATATATAGACACAAACACACACATGCATACATACACATAAGTAAGGCGGTTGATATGGTTACAAGATGGCAAAATCATCGACTCCGCAGTCGTTCAGGGAGGGGCGGCAACCACCTTACAAGGACATCCTTCCACCTCAATGAGAGTAGAGCCTTATACCTCAATGAGAGTAGAGCCTTATTCTTAGCCTTTGTTTGGATGGAAGTATTAAAGGGGAATTCGATTTACTGACTATCCAAAAATATTCTAAGTGTTCTGCAAAAATCGTATTTTTTTATTTTATAAAAAATAGGTGTTATATTTTAAAAAAGAATCATAATACATTTTGTTACCTTAAAGAGCATATTTAAGAACTTTAGCTGCACTCAATTTTTTTTATGAACACTGCTCAATTGCTTAAATTGAGTGACGTAAACAGGAACAATAATGTAAATGTATATTTTTTATTTTTTTTGGGACAAAAGTAACATTTACTAAAATAGAATATTTGAAGCCATTTTAATCCAACTTTAAGTCATATTTGTTTAAACCACCTTGAGCTCATAAAAAGATCATTGAGTAATCACTAAAAGACTTTGAAGCTATAATTAAATTAACTCATTATTTTACATATAAACTATCACATCTAATAGGAAAAAAGAAGCAAATAAATTGACTCAATATTTACTTTACGTATAAAACAAGAATTCTTAAAGCAATACTAGAAATGAAAGTCAAATTGAAAGTTAATACAATTTATTAAGTTTGGGCAAAAAGTGAAAATAATACATTTAATTTTGGCAAAAAGTAAATACAACATATTCAGTTTGGACAAAAGTGAATGCAATGCATTGAGTTTGGGTAATGTATCCCCTTCTCATTTACCATCCAACTGCTCTCATTTTTCTCCTCAACTGCTGCCACCACCACTTTTCTATTACATTTCCAAAATCTCAAAACAAATATAAAAATTTAGTAATCAAGTATATGAATTCGATTAATGTGTTACCCAAAATCATTCACAAAATTATACAACCAAAAATATATTTTTCACTGCAAATTATCATATTAAGTATACTAAAATCTTGCAATTTAATTTTAAGTAATTGTAAATAACTCACTGTATAATATAATATAAATATGTAATCAGAAATTTTAACCATGTGTGTATTAAATGAATTAATATATATAATTTTATTGATTTAGTCTATTTAGTTTTTCAACTTGAAGAATCAAACTGAAACCAAGCAACAAAAGTTTTATATTAAAATCAAACTAACATATAAATTATGAAATTACTTTACTGTTAATGGCCACATTATGGAAAAAAAAAAAAGAAAGAAAAATATTTTCCATTAAAATATTTTATTTTCTTTTGATCCGATTATGATTATGAAGTTGTTTTTGATGGAATAATTAACGTATAAATTATGAAATTATTTTACTGTCAATAGCCACATTATGGGGGTGGGAAAGAAAGAAGAAAGGGAAAGGAAGAAGGTGCATACTCATGCCATTAACTCCAAAGTATACTATATATACTTATTAATTAATAAACCTTCTTATTATTTTTATGACAACTAAAAAGACATTAAAGTTAATAAAATCATAAATAATTGATTTATTATTCTAACAAACCATATAATTTTTTGATGCTAAGTGGAGTAAGGGTATACATTGTTTAATGCTAAGTGGAGCAAGGGTATACATTGAGTTAATAAAATTTAACAAAGCTTATACAATGCATTGAGTTAATAAAATTTAACAAAGGTCATGCACCAAGTCATAAATTTATAAATTAAAAGAAGTAAATAAAATAAATTTAAAATTTATAAAGAATTAAAAAAATATATTTTTGAAAGAAAAGGTGCAAAAATTATTTTCAAAAAAAGAGGTGCAGAAGCATATACACTATCAAATTGTAGGCAAAAGCAAATACATTACCAAATTGTGAGCAAAAATGAATACGCTGTCAAATTTCATATATTGTATTCACTTTTTCTCAAAAAAACTGAATTCACTTTTACTAAAATAAATTTAATGTATTTATTTTTATTCAAACTGAATAAACAATATTCAATTATCCAAATTAAACTCAAATTCAATTTTATTTTAATTGTGACACTTCTTCTTTTCAAAAATAATTTTTTTTTGTTTTTTATAAATGTTAAATTTATTTTATTTACTTCTTTTAATATTGATTATTTCCATCAAATTTTTCATTAATTCAAAAATATTAATCTAAAATCAATCGACTCAAATGTAGTTTCATTTAAATTCAATTAAAAATTAAATTGACATCAATTATCCAAATTGAAATCTCCAAAAACAATGTTTAAAAGAAAGTAAAGGCAGCAACTTAATGACACAATATTAATTCAATAGAATAATTAAGGCAATAATTCAAGAGATAAAAAAAAGTAGACTTTTTTTTTTGCAAATATCATGGTTTATATTACATGCTAATAAATTTACGTCTATTTTTCTGCTCATTTGAACTCGTGATAATTTAATTAAATTGTTTTTCTTGCTGCTAAAACTTGATAATTACGATTGATGAAGAAGATAATTTATTTATAGTCCATTCGTCTCACTTTTCTTTTTGGTTTGTTTTAAAATATAGTCCATTTAATAATTTTATACTAGGATAAATTTATAAATTACCTATAATATCTTTATTTAATTTTTTAATCATCAACAATTTTTCATCCTTTTTTTTTTTGAAATTCCACAATTTTCCATTCAATTCATTATTACCATTTTCTAAATAAATTTAAAATAACGAAACATTTAAATTTTTGTGTATCTAAAAATAATGTTTTATTTTCTCTACATTTATATTGCATAATTTGTATTTTACATTAAGTAATTAAATTTGATAAAAAATTATTGAGTATATAATTTTGATTTTGATCTCAATTTATACTAAAATAACTATTTAAAAACTTAATAAAAATATATAAAATTAGTAATTTTTGTGTTGGTTCAAATTGGGTAAATTTATTAGTATGTTTTAATGAATTTAAAAACGTTGAGGTATTCCAGTATAGTGGCTAACTCAATTTTAATTTGAATAATTGGTATTTTTAATTAAAAGTTAATTTTTAGTAATTGATTCAATTTTGTTGATTTTTTGATGCTAAGTGGAGTAAGGGTATATTGTTTGATGCTAAGAGACCAAGTGTATACATTGAGTTAATAAAATTTAACAAAACTTATACAATGCATTGAGTTAATAAGATTTAACAAAGGTCATGCTCCAAGTAATAAATTTATAAATTAAAAGAAGTAAATAAACTAAATTTAAAATTTATAAAGAATTAAAAGAAAAAATTTATTTTTGAAAAAAAAAGGTACAGAAATTATTTTTTTTTAAAAAGAGGTGTAGAAGCTCATACATTTGCCAAAAGTGAATACTTCATATAAATATATGGTAAATGATGTCTGCTAATTTTTTGTTTTTCAACCAATAAAAGCCTAATTAATGAGTAAAATTTAAAAAATTTTTACTTTTTCAAGAAAAAGTTGAGAAATTTAAGAACAATAACCATCTTTCATTTAAATCAATGGCTAAGTAGCTTGGTGGTATGTTAGTCAAGCTAAAAGTATATTTTTTCTAAAGGTATATTTGAGTCACAAAGCTTTTTCCCTTTTTTTTATTACATTTTTAGATCAGTTATTAATAAAACACTTAAAATATTATAATAAAGTGTTGATATGTAAATCGAATTTTGGTTCAATTATAATGATTTTCACGAGTACTCTGTTCGTTTACATCCCAAATAATACTTTTAATATTAAAATAAAGTACTAACCTGTAAATCTACAATAATAAGTTAGTTTCACCTGTGGTCATTAAATTTGTGAATAATTTCACAATAATAATAAAATAAATTCGTAAAAATCACTAAAATTTGCGAAAATATACAATAAAATTTCTCCAACCGGTTTTCGGCAAGAAAAACGCTGAAAAGTCCAGCTGATATGTCCGCTCATCATAATATACACACATGACATTCAACGTTGTACCACGTCAATATGACACATATTATGTTTGGCACGTCAGCGCACAGTAGACAGAAAGTAGTATTTGGAATTGTCACGTGTCATGCTGACGTGATGCTACGCTGGATGTCATGTGTACGTGTTGTCGCGACCGGACATGCCAATTGGACTTTTCGGTTTTTCTTTTATTGAAAAATGATCAAAATAATTTTATTGTATATATTCACAAATTTCAGTGATTTTCATGAAAAAAAAATTATTATTGTTATAAAATTAGCCATAAATTCAGTGACCATTAGTGAAACTAACTCACAATAGTAGATTACAATGGCTTTTTTGCTACGCCAATTAAATTTAAATAATTTTTAAGGTTAATTACAAAAAAAGGCCGCTACTATAGGGTCATTTTTAATGTTTGTACTAAATTTCAAAACCTTACAATTCGGACACTCAACTTTGAAATACCTTTCAATGTTGAAACTCATTCAATTAAACTGTTAGTTTAGATGGAAAAAGCTAACTGGATGCTTAGGTGCAAAATACAACATAAACCTCATTGCTGCTCCGGCCTGGCATCAATTTTCATCCCTCTGCACATGTTGAACCTACAAAGTAACTAAATATCAAAACTTGAAAAAGGAAGCCAGAAATGAAGCTTTCTCATGCATATTTGCAAAGGTGGTCAAGATCAGCAGATCCGAGATAGCCCGGTGATCCTAAATGTTGATGATTTTCAGTTCGAAGAAATCATCCTACAGCCTCAAACATTGCGCATAAATAAAGCCTGAACTGAGTGAAATGAACTGATAAAAGAAGGCTCAGATTTGGCTTTTCTCATACTGAACAAGAGAGAAATACCAGTCAAATAGCTGCAACTAAGAGCTGCCAAGAAACCAAGGAATAACCTCAATTCAGTGAGCTCAAAACACTGCCCCGCCATTAAAAATGGTATCTCTGCAAGTTCCATATCATCATAGCCCCGCCATTCAGTATTCATATACTAGGAACAAAGATGAGTGCGTTTCTGTATATATATATATATATTATTTTTTTTTTCTTTTTATTTTCTTTCTTTCAAGGGCTGTTGGTACCCATGAGAATGGAAGAAATCATGAGAATGGCTGTTGAACTACGTGCAGTGAATCATAACAAGTATTGTTACCTTAAAGAGCATATATAAGAACTTTAAGATGCATTCAATTTTATTATTGCATTTTTAGATCAGTGATTAATAAAACACTCTAAATATTATTGTGCCACGCACCACAGCCCGCTCGTTTCAGGTTGAATTTTTGAAAGCTTGCTTTTAGAGTTTAAAATCGAACCAGACTCATTGTAACTTATAAACTGATCACTATACAATAAAAATAAATTAAACTCAAATTATTATTGATGGTTAACTTATGAAAACGTCTAATATAAGATCAAAGAGACTGATATCATAAAGCCGCTATCCAACATAAGATTAAGAAATAAATTTCAACATTTTAATGTTCAAAAATCTAAACCATAACAAAAAATTTAAATTATAAAAATTAAAAATTGTAAGCAAATTTATCAAATCGATTGATAAAAAAATCAATTCGATTTCGAACAAATTTTACTGTTAATGATATTTTTCAATTTTTTCTCATTCCTAATGCCCATTCAATTTTTGTTAGTTATTTGATCAATTTTATCGGGGGGTGACGGCGGAGATAGATTTCTCTCATTTTCATTATATAAATGGTACAAATTTTTCAATCAAAATATTAGGAGCAATGTTGCAATTTTTGCCAAACAAGAGAGGCAAAAATGCACATTTGGCTCATATTATACTTCCAAAATCCAAACCCTCCACCAATCTTTAAACCCATAGTTTCTAGTCAATTAAAATTGACAGTTGAACTGGTTGGACTAAGAATCGATTAGAAGTCCGAGTTGATCCCACATAAAAATTGAAAATACCTTAAAAATTCGGATTAAACCGAAAAAATCAGATTGAACAGGAACTCAGCAACTCATATTAAAACCCGGTTCAACCATGCTGCGTTTTGAAGGATTTCATTTTTCCTTAATAAAAATTCTTAAAAAGCCCTAAATCCCTAAATTTCCTTCCATTTCTCTCCTCTTCTTCACTTCTTCTTCTTCATTTCTTCTTCGCCTGGAGCAGGACTTTTGTTTCTTTAGGTGCAGCCTTTGTTTCTTCACTGGAGCTCTGATATTCAAGGTTTGTTTCTTCAAGTTTATATACTAACTAGCAAAAAAATTTGCATGCCATGTTTGATTTTAATGATGCATTTGATGCCTTTCTTCTTTTCTTGATTTTTCTGTTCATAAATTGGGTAAATATAAAGGATGGCATTATTGAAGAATTTGGTGGTTAAATTAGGCGGTGCTTCTTTTCACAATTTTTTTTTTTGTAAATTTTCAGTTGGCATTTTATAATTTAATATCTTCAAATTGATTAACATTTCGGTTGGCATTTCAGTTGGTGTTGTTTCTATTGTTTTATTAGAGGATTGTTGGGAAACTAAGAGCATTTGGTACCGCTGGGCATTAGGAATGGGTAATTGTTGTTTTAGTTTTGGTGGGGATCTGTTGTTGTTAATAGGGGCTGTACTGATAATTGTCTCTTGGGTTCCCTTAATTCTCGTATGATCCTTATATGATATTAATAATATTGTTGGCTTATCAAAATAAATAAATAAATAAAATTATTGCTATTACTGATCAACAGAGAACTTTTTATTTGGATGAAAAAAGTGCTGCTTGTCATAAGGCTCACTGATAAAACCTAAAATGGTTTTATCTGTGAGAGAGGAATCAGTAGTTGAAGCAGCTGATTGGGTAGCCGGATTATCTATGAAATGAGAGCTAGCAATTGATTCAGCCAGTCAGACAGCTGGACTTGCAAAAAAGAAAAGGAGGGTGCCCGGTTGAAACCGGATTTTAGCACTCCAAAACTCAAGTTAGTAGCTTTTAGAGAAAGAGTGTTTGGAGAGAGAGTTTCAGATATTCAATACCTTGAGCCATCGTATTTCAGGCTATTTATAGGAGTTATTTGGAGGGGTACTTAAATACCTTAGGAAGTGATAACCGGCAATCAGAGTAGGTGAGCGGCAATATGACAGGAAGTAGATGGAGAGTATGGGCGTTGGCTTGTGTCAATAGGCTAACAGGAAAGATTGTCCCATCAGTTCGATCGGATACTTCGTTTTCCTGTGTTATCTTCCAGCTCACGCTTTGCCTTTTGCTATTGGACTTGGACTGCCTCAAATGCTATTAGGCCACACTAATTGGGCCTTTAATGATGTATTTTTCATAGTTATCACTCACTATAGCTTGTGATGATAGGTGGTAATGAAACTCCAGAATTAGCAGCAACTTTTTTCGGTCACAGTTTGGGTGTGAGTGCTCATTACCGCTTCAATATATCCCACTACTCTCAATTCTCTGTTTCAAATCACATACTTTTGTTCGTCTATTGGTAGCTTTCCATCTCTGTCTCTTTCACATCAATTAATAAAGCATTTAATTTTAATAAATCATGCATATTACTCAACCAACCATATACTAATTACTTTAACTATTATTAATATTATTATTATAAGAGAGCGACATATTGTTAGAGTTATATCGAAATTTTCCATACATGTGTACACATATACACTTATTCTTCATTATGAGTGCATGTTTGTTTCAAAACTAAATAATTTATTAAGAAATATCAAATATTTTTATCTATCAATTAATATCGTTGTCATTCATAAATCAAATGGAGATGGAGATGGAGATGGTGATGAAGGTGAAGATTGATGATTAATGATAATTGTTTATCACTATGTTAAATGGATTTATTTAGATATTTACTACTTGTGTTTGGATAATTTATTTAATTTTTATATTTAGAAATTTTGTTGTATTTAATATTTTTATATTGATATTTGGTAACTAATAGGTTTTTAAATGTATTTTGACATATCATATTTTTAATTTTTTATAAATAATTATATTTAAAAATAACTCTTGAGTCCGGTCTAACGAATTGACTCTGTCTAACCAATTGACTCTATCTCAGTTGGTAAGCTGAGTCAATGTCCGAGCTGCTTACAAAAACATTGGTTTTAGGTTTCTATTGAAATGGAGCCCTTAAATATTGTTGCAGACAAAATTAAAGCCCTTGTTAAATCATGCCAAGCCTTCGTTGATGGCTTCTTTCATTGCCTGGACAATTCTTCTTGCCGGACTTGGGTACTTGTTTGTTTGGTTGCCGGCTTCCATTTATTTGTTTCTTGGTTGGTGAATTCGACAGCATCTATTCTCTATATACAATGGGAATTTTAACATCCATTCTCTACTTCCTCCTTTTTTGTTTTGTTTTGTTCTGTTTTATTCTACTTAAAGTGATTAGGTTATTGATATGTTATGGTATGCTATTTCTCTGCTTAAACTAGTAAATGTTGAGGAAAAATGCTAGACAATAAATGCTATTCTGTAGCTACCATGTCATTTTGTTTTAGATCTTGATGATTATGGTATTTTGGAGCATCTTATAATTGTTTTAATGATGTGCGATATGGAGCTAGAGAATTCCCTTACTGTTAGTTTAACTGTGTTATGTGTTGTCTTGACACTTGTAAATTTCTTTTCAATAGTATGACTTTTACTTGTTCCTGTGGCTTACGGTTGAAAAAAGTTTGAAATATATGGTATATGTGGTATACCTCTTCTTGTAATAAATCAATATTTGAAATTCATGGTAATGGCTTTCATTTTATTTTTTATCTTTGTTCCTTTGAGCTCAAAGATGTGCATTTTGAATACACATTGACAAGAAATATTTAAGCAGGAAAAAAAAATTGGCCCTGGATGAAGATACCAAATCCACACTCAACCTTAGCTGCTAAATGAAGATGTAGAGCAGCAGAAGGAGCTGCCACAGGGGCAGCGTGAGCAGCAGGAGCAGTATGTGCATGAGGGTGTGGATTTTAATATAGATGTGGATGAGGCTGTGAGTGTGAATGTGGATATGGATGAGGCTGCTGCTCTACATCTTCATTTAGCAACCAAGAGTGTGGATTCGGTGTCTTGCATCCATGACATCTATGTCTTGCATAAATAGGAAGCCTATGATCTGATTTTTCTAGAAAATGTATCTGATCTTAATATGCCTTCCTGTCCTTACAATTTATATTGACCAATCTTGTGGTTCCATAGGTAACAACAAGCCAAGTGATGGAGCTTTACACTGTTCCCATTATTGTTTTCAGATTGAGATCCTGAAGCGGTTGCAACTAGAAGCCTTGTCAGATCTTATGAAACTTAGGGACAGGCAAGATAAGGTTGAAAGAATTCTTTCCTTTTACAAAACATCAAAGGGGAGTCCATTTCAAGAAGCCAATACCCATCTTAGGGGAGAGGTTGATGTCCTGGGAGCAATATTATTATTGGGCGATGTTGATATGCAGCATCATGAAACTCTACATAGAGCAGGTATTAAGACTGGGATTAAATCAAGGTTCACGTTTGAATCAACTATCTGAGAGAAGGATACTCTTCTTGTAGAGTTTGTGGCTAGTCAAAATGGCACAAGATGATACTGATGTTTCAGGAAGTGCACTTTCTCTTGCAAAGGTGTCATATGTGGCAAATATTAATGAATTTCAAGACTTCTATTATGATATACATAAACTTCAAGTTTCACTAATTAAAGACAATGTACGGATCCAGAATCCTCTGCAATTATCTCACAACATCAACCTCATTGCTGTTCCAGCTTGGCTTCACTTTTCTTCATCACTCTGCACTTGTTGCACCGACAAAGTCCAGAAGAAAACTAAGTAATGAGAAAACAGAACTGCTGGATTTTGGTGCATAGAACTTCTGGAACAGAAAAAGCCACCAAAAATGAAAACTTTGAACAAAGAATCCAGAAAATGGAGCGTTCTCAGACACATTTCCAGAGGAGGTCAAGATAACTAGAAAATGGAGATTTCTCTCACATATTTCCAAAGGAGGTCAAGATCACTAGGTCCAGGCCCGATAAAGCCTGGTGCTCCTAAAAATTCACGATTCTCAGTTCGAAGAAATCATCCTACAGACTCAAAATGATCATAGAAGAAAAGAGCCTGAACTAAGTGAAATGAACTGATGAGAGGCTCAGATTTGCATTTTCTCATACTTAACAGGAGAGAAATACCACTAGAATGGCTGCAACTAAGAGCTGCCAAGAAATGAGGGAATAGCTTCATTTCAACGACCTCAGAAATGCTGCCCCGCCATTAGAAATGGTATATCTCTGCAAGTCCTGTATCATCATAGCCCCACCATTCTGTATTATATGCTAAGAACAAAGATGAGTTTCTATGATTTTCTTGTCTTTCTATTTTCTTTCTTTTAAGGGCTGTTGATACCCATGAGAATGGAAGAAATCATGAGCTCCACTAGCCACCAGAAAAGGAGGAGTCAACAACCCTTAGAACCCATCCTCCTCACTGAGAGCAAATGCTCATTCTTTATCTAATTAACCATTTCCTTGAGAGCAGTTGGGAATTATATAATCTTCTTCTTTATCATCTAAATAAAACATTTGTTTTCATTAATATAAACAAATAAATTAGATTATGTATTTACCTCCTTCGCAAAAGAGGTTTTGCAGTGGATTGCTTCGTTTTCATTACTCTGTTTCGCCAAGAAGATTCAAATTTATCAATTTTGACTTCGATTTTTTATTTAGGTAGCAAAGGAAGCAAAATTTAATAACATTATGCTGTTACGTTAGAATTACTATATATATATATATATATATATATATATAATTCTATTTACGAACCAAGGAATTAAATCGCACAAGAAAATATATAGAGATCAGCAGCAAAGGACACAAATTTTAATTAAGTGGAAAACCATATGATGTAGAGGAAAAACCATATCTTATATCGTACAATACTCTTTATAATGGCTTGCATAATGCTCATTTCGCAAATTAATTTTTGAGACCGAGTTAAAACGAAATTTATTTAGTTCATTTTAATATTTGGAGACCTGCTAATATTTGCTTCTATTGATGGATCTTTCTATTATGTTATATTTCTTGAACATTAATTATAGCAAGTATTGTTGGCTATATCTTATTAAGTTTAAATCTGAAAGTTTGAGCACCTTTATTAAGTTTAATGTGTGGTTGAGAAATTCTTTGGGAGACCCATCGAGCAATTTCAATTCGACTGGGGTAAGGAATATCAAGCTTTCACAAGATGAAATAAGAAAGAAATCCAAACTCCAAGCAGAAACTTAGCATTTCACAAACTTATCATTGGTTGGTAGTGTTAGTTATCCCTCCACATGGTGGAATTCACACAACTTTAGTTAGGTTTTGTTCCACATAGTAGAATTCACACAACTTTAGTTAGGTTTTGAATGAAGAAAAATTAAACATGTTTGTTGAAAAAATGAAAAAGAAGTGTGAATGTAATCTTTGAAATTCAAAGATTGGGATGCAAAAATGCCTATAAATAGGCATGGTTATTTTGCATTCAAGACATAGAGAGAGATGTATGAGATCTAATCTTTGAGAGAAAAAGATTAAGAGTAAGAGAGTGAGAAGTATTATAGAAAAATATTTGGGATATTTTTCTAAAAGGGAGTGACAAAATAGTGAGTTTGGGAAACACTTGTGTGTTACTATTTTGGGTTTATCTCAAATTGTTGTATTACCTCTCTCTCTTGTACCCATTAATTTTATTAGTGGAAGAAATATTTTCGGAGTTTGTCCCGTGGACGTAACCCAAACGTTTTGGGTGAACCACGTTAAATTGTTGGTGTCATTATCTTTCTCTGCTTATTTATTTATTTATTTTATCCGCTGTGCCCAACAAGTGGTATCAGAGCTAAGGTTCTATCTTAGTATGCTCTGTGGTTGCAGCATAGTCTGATCTTCCACATCAGAAAAGATTTTTCCTACGGTTACTGTTCACGTATACAGGCACTGTTCACTATCGAAAATTTTTTTTTAACATGGAGGCAAAAATGAGCAGAATGATCTATCTAAATGGATCAAACTACCACATATGGAGTAAAAAGATGAAAGATCTTCTAGTTGTGGCGAAGATGCATTTGCCAGTATTTACCACAGTTAAACCTGAAAGTAAAACTGATGAGGAGTGGGAGTTTGACCATGAACAGGTGTGCAGTTTTATCCGACAATTTGTCGAAGATAATGTGTACAATCACATTTGCAATGAGACACATGCACGAACTCTTTGGAGTAAGCTGGAGACGTTGTACTCTTCAAAGACGGGGAATAATAAATTATTTTACTTGACCAAATTGGTTCAAGTAAGATATAAAGAAGGAACTTCCTTGCCAGATCACTTAAATGAGATGGAAGGGATCCAGGACCAGCTAAACAGAATGGGAGTCAAATTGGATGATGAAGTATTTGCATTATTGGTGTTAGCCTCTCTGCCACAGTCTTGGGAGACTTTGAAGATCTCCATCACCAACACTGCACCTAATGGTGTAGTTAACATGGAGATTGTAAAAAGCAGTATCCTGAATGAAGAGATGAGAAGGAGATCACAAGCCTCATCTTCTTCATCACAATCAGATGTTCTAGCTGCAGAATCTAGAGGAAGGAGACAGTCTAGGGAACAAAACTCTAGAGGCAAGAGCAGAGGGAAGTCAAATAAATATGCCAATGTAGAATGCCATCACTGTAAGAAGAAAGGCCACATTAAAAAGTTTTGCAGAAAGTTCAAAAAGGAACAAGAGAACCGAAGCAAAGCTGTGAAGAAAGACGACAGCAGTGATGATGAGCAAACTAATATCATAGATGAATTCAATATCGTTTATAATGAAGATATTATTAATCTTGCATCTCAGGAGTCCAGTTGGGTGCTTGATAGTGGTGCTACCATTCATGCTACATTCCGTAGAGAATTCTTCTCATCATACACACCTGGAGATTTTGGTGTTGTTAGAATGGGAAATGCAGGCCTGTCAAAGGTTGTTGGCAGAGGAGATGTTTGCTTGGAAACAGAGAATGGTACCAGATTAATTCTGAAGGATGTCAGGCATATTCCAGACATGCGCCTGAATTTAATCTCTGTACGCAAACTTGGAAATGAAGGATATTGCAGCTCCTTCATTTATGATAGATGGAAACTTACAAAAGGCTCCTTAATAGTGGCTAGAGGTGAAAAACATGCAACTCTATATGTGATCGAAGCAAAGCTCTCCACCAATACAGTAGCTGCGATGGAGAAAGAAAATGCAATTGAACGGTGGCATCGGAGACTTGGCCACATGGGTGAAAAAGCAATGAAAAGCCTAGCCAAGAAGAAAATGTTGCCCGGTATGGATGAAGTACACCTAGACAAATGTGATGATTGTCTAGTTGGAAAGCAAAACAGAGTTGTTTTAAAAGTTTCCCTCCTTCCAGAATGAAGAATGTGTTAGATCTGATTCACTCAGATTTGTGTGGACCAATGTCAAAGTCACTTGGTGGTGCTCAGTATTTTGTGACTTTCATTGATGATCATTCAAGGAAGACATGGGTATATCTTCTGAAGGACAAAAGATCAGGTTCTAGATGTCTTCAAAGAATTTCATGCCTCAGTTGAGAGACAAACTGGGAAGAAGTTGAAATGCATCCGAACAGACAATGGTGGAGAATACACTGGACCATTTCATGTTTATTGTAAAGAGCATGGTATTCGGCATCAGATGACACCTCCAAAGACACCGCAGTTGAATGGTTTAGCTGAGAGGATGAACAGAACTTTGATGGAAAGAGTCAGATGTCTACTCTCACATGCAAAGTTGCCTAAAAGTTTTTGGGGTGAAGCTATTCTCACAGTTGCACGTGTGTTGAATCTTTCACCCTGCACTCCTCTCAAGATGGATGTTCCAGATAGAGTATGGTCAGGGAAAAGATGTTTCCTATGATCATCTGCGGGGTATTTGGCTGTAAAGCATTTGTTCATATACCCAAGGATGAGAGGTCTAAACTTGATGCTAAGACAAGACAGTGTATTTTCATTGGCTATGGTCAAGATCAATTTGGCTATAGATTTTATGATCCTATGGAGAAAAAACTTGTCAGAAGTCGTGATGCTGTATTTGTTGAAGATGAAACCATTGAAGATATTATTAAAACAAAGAAGGATGTTCCTGATTCCAATGGTGACTTTGTGAAATTGATTCCTTCAAAGATGGTGCCGAGACAGAATGAAGATGAAGTTGAAAATCGCCAGCCAAACATGGCTGATGATGAAGCTCCCGCCCAAAGTCAGTCAGATGATGATTCAGATGATGATGATCAACCACATATAAGGAGATCTACTAGAATGAGACAACCTTCTACTAGATACTCAAGTAGTCAGTACGTGTTACTCACTGACGGGGGAGAACCTGAAGACTTTAAAGAAGCTATGATTGATGATCACAAGCAGAAATGGGTTGAAGCCATGCAAGATGAGATGAAGTCCTTGTATGAGAATAACACTTTTGAACTGGTGAAGTTGCCAAAAGGCAAGAGAGCTTTGAAAAACAAGTGGGTGTTCAGGATCAAGCATGAAGAATATAATTCTGACCCAAGATTCAAAGCTAGACTGGTTGTGAAAGGATTCAACCAAAGAAAAGGCGTTGATTTTGATGAAATTTTTTCACCAGTTGTGAAAATGACATCCATTCACACAGTGCTTGGTTTAGCTGCAAGTCTGAACTTGAAAATCGAGCAATTGGATGTTAAAACAGCCTTTCTACATGGAGATTTGGAAGAGGAAATATACATGGAACAGCCAGAGGGTTTTGAAGTAAAAGGAAAGGAGAATTATGTGTGCAAATTGAAGAAAAGTCTTTATGGCTTAAAACAGGCACCGAGACAATGGTATAAGAAGTTCGAGTCGGTTATGGGGGAGCAAGGCTACAAGAAGACTACTTCCGATCATTGTGTTTTTGTACAAAAATTCTCTGATGATGATTTCATTATTCTGTTGCTCTATGTTGATGACATGTTGATTGTTGGCCAGAATGTTTCAAGAATCAACAACTTGAAAAAGCGATTGAGTAAGTCTTTTGCTATGAAAGACTTGGGGCCAGCAAAGCAGATTCTTGGCATGAATATCATCAGAGACAGAGATGTCAAGAAATTGTGGTTGTCACAGGAGAAGTACATTGAGAAAGTACTTCAAAAATTTAATATGAAGAAAGCTAAAGCGGTTAGTTGTCCTCTTGCTAATCACTTTAAGCTAAGTTCTAAACAGAGCCCTTCTACAGACAAAGAGAAGGAAGAGATGGAAAAAGTTCCATATGCTTCAGCGGTTGGAAGCTTGATGTATGCCATGGTATGTACACGACCAGATATTTCTCATGCTGTTGGAGTCGTGAGCAGATTTCTTTCAAATCCTGGAAAGGAACACTGGGCTGCAGTGAAATGGATTTTCCGGTATCTTCGAGGTACTTCCAAAATATGTCTATGTTTTGGAACTACAAATCCTGTGTTAGTTGGTTACACAGATGCAGATATGGCCGGTGATGCTGACTCGAGAAAGTCTATTTCAGGCTATCTAATTACCTTTGCAGAAGGAGCTGTGTCATGGCAGTCAAAGCTACAGAAGTATGTTGCACTTTCTACTACCGAAGCAGAATTTATAGCAGCAACGGAAGCTTGTAAAGAGTTGCTATGGATGGAAAAGTTCTTGAAAGAACTAGGTTTGCAGCAAGACAGATATCAATTATTCTGTGATAGTCAGAGTGCTATACATCTTGGAAAAAATGCCTCTTTTCATTCAAGATCCAAACATATTGATGTAAGATATCACTGGATAAGGGATGTGATGGAGAAGAAGCTACTACAGCTTGAGAAGATCCATACGAAAGAAAATGGATCAGACATGTTGACAAAGATTATACCAAAATAGAATTTTGAGTATTGTCGACTCGCTGCAGGATTAATGGAACCCCCATGTGATCGGGAGGGGGAGATTTGTTAGTTATCCCTCCACATGGTGGAATTCACACAACTTTAGTTAGGTTTTGTTCCACATAGTAGAATTCACACAACTTTAGTTAGGTTTTGAATGAAGAAAAATTAAACATGTTTGTTGAAAAAATGAAAAAGAAGTGTGAATGTAATCTTTGAAATTCAAAGATTGGGATGCAAAAATGCCTATAAATAGGCATGGTTATTTTGCATTCAAGACATAGAGAGAGATGTATGAGATCTAATCTTTGAGAGAAAAAGATTAAGAGTAAGAGAGTGAGAAGTATTATAGAAAAATATTTGGGATATTTTTCTAAAAGGGAGTGACAAAATAGTGAGTTTGGGAAACACTTGTGTGTTACTATTTTGGGTTTATCTCAAATTGTTGTATTACCTCTCTCTCTTGTACCCATTAATTTTATTAGTGGAAGAAATATTTTCGGAGTTTGTCCCGTGGACGTAACCCAAACGTTTTGGGTGAACCACGTTAAATTGTTGGTGTCATTATCTTTCTCTGCTTATTTATTTATTTATTTTATCCGCTGTGCCCAACAGGTAGATCACCACAGCCAAAATAAGATAAAGAAGCCCAGGCAAAACCAAAATAACCAGAAAAGAGAGTTCAACAACAGGAGGATCTCTGCAAACAACGCAGTGCAACAACAAACAAAACCAGATCATCACAAGGTAAAAACAACCCAAAAAAGCAAATCTGAAAACGAAGGAAAGAACATATCATTTCCTTCATTAAAGATAAATCTTATTTCCCTCATCACTTACTTTTCTCTAAACAAAGGCTTAGAGTGGGAGTGGGTTAACGACCACAGATTCAATGGTATCCTTCAGATACGATGAGTGCGTATAGCAATTAACACTCTTGTAAATGAAATAAGTGACTCGTGCATGGTTCACATAATGCTTCAGCAACAATCTTGAAACTTCCTTGGGCTTCTTGCAATACTCTTCATTTATATCTTTCCATTTATTGTCGCACATTTTCTCAATCCCTTCAATTGCTTCCTCTTTTGACACACCGTACTGTTTCATGTAGCATTGCACTCCTAAATTACAATCTCCACTCTCTTTCGTATTCTCAACCTATAAAAAAAGTATTGTAGTATGGTTAATTAGGAATTCGCAGTATCTACAAAAACTAAGATAACAAGTATGTGTTAATACCTCGTAACCATGGGGCCTTATGTCATTCTTCAAACGACCAATAAATTTGACAGCGTCAAATAATTTAGGATTACTTATCATCCAATCATAATCCTTCACCCCAACTTCTTCAACTCCAATCAAGGTTCCAGCTGGAAGTATGTCGAAAGTACTTGTAATTAATCCATTTTCCACGTATTCATCAAATGATGGAACATTCTTATCCTCAAGTATCCATTTTGCCTCTTGACAATAGCATTTCATGAGGTTTTCGAACTACAATAAAAGTTGCAATATAAACAAATAAGTAAATTGTTGACTTGCATTTAATAATTTATGTTAATAAAACCAATGCAATCATCATTTTCAATCCCTCTGAACAACCTTCACAGTAACAGACCATAGTATATGCAACGTACAAAAAAACTGATAAAAACAAAGAGAGCAGAGGCGGAACTACATGGTGGCCCAAGGAGACCACCGCCGCCCTCGAAAAAGTAGAATTAATCCCTAACGTTTATGGGATTATATCTTGGGTTTTTCTTTTTTTGGTGTAATTTTACAAAAAAAAAATAGAAATTTAGTGTTAAAGTAAAATTGTTTATCATTTTAGTGTGAAAAAAAGGATAATATTTATGCCGTTCAATGTCAGTATAAAACCCACTGGAAGAAAAGTAGAATCATGCTGAAAAACGGCAATTATAGTTGCCATTTTTAATACATCAAAATATTATAAGAATTTTGTTATAATTATTATATACTTACCTAAAAATAATACAATATTCACTTCAAATTATATTTTTCATATAAAAAATAATACGCATTTATTTTTCGTCTCCTAAATATGACTTTTTACTTTTTGAAATAATCACTTCTTTTTTCGTCTCCTAAGTAAATCCAATAACGATTTTTTTTTTTTTTTACTTTTATAGATGTTATTTATATTTAATGTTTTATTACCTAAATAAAACATTTATTTCATTAAAATAAGAAGATAAATGAAATTATTTATTTACCTGCTCCTTCGCCACATAGGTTTTTTGGCGGATTCCTTCATTTTCTTCATTCTCTGTTTCGCGATAAAGATTCAAAATAGCTTTGTAAAGAACTTTCATGTAATCTGGTAGTTCATCTATGGCATCCATTGAGGACCTGAATTTGAAGGAAACTAAATTCTTAGGGATTAAAGTATTTCAGCAATCATCAACTTTCTTATGTAACCATCATTTCTTTTGGCCTAATACATAAATTACCAGCTAAATTTGTAATAAATAATATATCTTATATCTACATTTTGAATATTTTTAATTCACCCTTTAAAGAAATAATAACCATAACAGCTAACCAACAAGTTGATACAAATGCATTGGTTGGTGTCACTTCAGCAGCCAAAAACAAAGCAATTCATTTCACACATGGGTAGAACGTTGGACGCAAACAATACTTCATGTTAGCCTTTTAGATTAGTAGGATGATTAATTGTTATGGTTATTGTTTATTTAGAGGATAAATTAAAAAGAAAAAGAAAGAAAGTTTAGATGAAATATGTTATTTTTTTACACGAGTATTTTATGTATTAAGCATTTTTTTTAAAAATGTATTTTTTTTAATTTTTATATCATTATAATATCTAATTATAACTATAAATATCATTAGAAAATATCAAACTTAAGACCTACGGCATCTATATTGGACACCAAACCAACTCTTTATATGTAAAAATATAAATGAAAAAAAAAAAAAACAGATGGCAGAGAATATCAACAAACCTCTTAATGACATTTGTAAGAAGATTGAGCTCATCGATATGACCATATGAATCGTATGTATCATTAACAACCGATACCATTTTTGTATACTTAGTTCCGATTGCTCGAGCAAAAGAATACTGAGGCTCAGATAGACTTGCAAGTATCCAAAAATAGCATTCCATAATTCTATCTCTTGCATAAGGAAGGTTTTCAGGAAGATTTATGTCTTTCCACCACCTGGAATTATAAACACACACAAATGGTTACCATTATATATTTATATATTTCTTTTTATACACATTGAATGCACAAAACTTACTTGAGGACTGATGATATATCTTTCTTGTATAATAATTGTGATCGATTAAAATCCAACTTGGCAAACTTGAGGAGAATTTCATTTGGAAACTCTTCTTGTTCATAAAATGATATATATTTCAAAGCTTTAGTTCTTTCCACTTCATGGTGGAATGGCAGAAAGAGAGCATCCTTAATATGTTTAAAAAGATGAGGCCTTGATTTTTCTGCTAGGATCTCAAGATGTTCCTTTGTAAAAATAAGGGCTTCATCTAATATATCTTCCCCATGAAAACTCAAAAAGGTTGCTTCATATAAGCTAAGAAGACCTTTCACATCGCTACCAATGCTTTTTTTAAACTCTCCATCACTGTTCTTGAATTTTTTGAACACATCTGCATTTAATATTTTAGAATTTAGATAATGTCATTAATTTAACTGAATATAAATACACACACAAACATATGTAAAAGCTTTTATTACCGGATGACATATTATATCCATATTGTCGTAAAATACGAAATAAGAGTGCAAGAGTGTAGAGATCATAGTCATTGTGTTGATAGAGATTTTGAACTGAAGTGAATATGTGATTGAGTTGGTTCTCAATTTCAGTTTCAAAATGATAGAATAAACCAAGGCGACATATCAAATTGATCAAGTCAATGTTTTGACTTAGATTTTTTGTTGATTCCATTAACATATCTTTCACTTTTTCTTTCAGCACCTCTACCTCTTGAGTATAGTATTCAAACTCCTATGAAAAACAAGAAATGAAATAGATGTCAACTTAATAAAATCAATTAAAAAAATGGTGCATGAGAAAATTAATTTAAAAAAGCAAAATGAAACAAACTATATTAATCTCACAGAATCTGAAGAGGAAAATAAATCAAAATCATAATTCCACAAGCTTGGTGGAAAAGCTGGAATTGGACGAGAAACGTTTTGCTGATCTTGTGATGCCATTTTTAGAAGAAAATGAACAAGTGAACTTTTGGTATAGAGCAAACCCATAAGAGGCGGTATTTATAGAAAGAAAGCCAGGGCTTCATTTGCCCACCGAAATGGAATTTTTTCTTTGGTCAAAGATGCAAATCAATTCTTAAAGTTTGGTAAAAATTGCAATTTAAATCCTAAAGTTTTATTTTGTACAATATCATCCATAATATTTCAAAATTGGGACAATTTGACCCTTGAAATGACTTTTAGCGCTCGAGGATTTAACATGTGTCACTCAACGATTGTACCAATTTTTTTAAGAATTAAATTGCTCCGATTTTCAAATTTCAAGAGTGACATTGCACCAAATCAAACTGTAATGACTATATTGCCTTTTTTGCTAAACATTAGGAACTAAATTGCACCTCGATTAGTTCAGTACTTAAGTTATCCGGTTAGCTAGGATTCAAGCTGATGCTCCAATAGTATCATTTTAAGAAGTTATATTTGGACAAGAATTCGTAATTACCTAAAGTGGGTAGAACTCATTTTTAAGAAACCTAATTTAGTTTCCTGATCAGATTATATGTCTTCTTCAAAGGAAGTTCTATGGATATTAGGAATCCTTTCTAGTTAGGAAACCGAATCCTAACCAAAATAGGATTCTTATCCCTATAAATAGGCATGATATCAGGTGCTTTTCTTTTTTGATCAATTTTACTCGCAAATACGTTTTTTAAAGCTTTTTACTGACTTGATCGTCGCAGATTTCGCTCGTCGAAAATTTTACTGGAGTTTTTTGTTTTCAGGTATTTGAGAAGCTATGAAGAGCACTATTAATCAAATCGGATCCAAATAACAACCCAGTAAAACCGAACTATTATCAATAAATAATGTTCCATGCAAATTTAAGTTATTTGAATAACCGTGAATTTCATACACTAGATAATTTATATGATTTCGTATACTATTCGTATTTAAATTATCTGGGAATACGCTAAATTATTTCGTATACGATTTCTGTTGATAGCCAAATTTGACTATCCAACTTTTGAAAAATGTCACCTATCTAGCAGCACTAATAGTGTCCAATCAACACGCTACACGCCAGCAAAATTTTCTCCTAATCGTCGATTTAGTAAACAAATAATTAAAAAAGTGGATTTTGACAACTTGTGTGGCAGAAATTAAAAAATAAAAATAAAAAATTAAAAAAATCTTCCTCTCTCTCTTGCCTCCTCCTTTCTTCGTTTTCTTCATTTCTCTCTCTTCTCGTGTACTTCTTTTTCAATATTTTTTGTCCACTATTTAACAAATTAACTAAGAAATTTTTTCCCTGTTCAAGTTGAAAATGCCCATATAAATATTTTAATTTCTTGTAATTTTTCATTTATTTTTCATTTTTTGTTGTTTTCTATGATTTTAATTAGCTATAAGCTATAAATTTTATTGGCTTTTGTCCAATTTTGCAAACTCTGATTTTGAATTCTTGTCTTTTCGTGTTATTCTTTTTTTTTTTTCTTGAAAAATCGTCTGATTATATGACACACTAGAAAATTGAATTCTTAATCATCTTTCCTTTCTATTAAATTTAATTTTCAACAAAATTAAAAAAAAATCTCTTTAACCCATAGATTAATCAAGAAATCCATTTCAATAGAAGTTCAAAATACTCGATAAATCCAACCTTTTTACACCTAAATTTGAAGCAGTATTAAAAACGTATAAAAAAAAGTGATCCAAAATCCATTAATTAGAGGCTAAATTTACCTACTCCGTTGACTTAATTATTCAACCTTCACAATCAAGTTTTTAGCTTTTCAATCATTGTTTTTGCTTTGATAGCAAAATTAAAACACCCGAGGCGTTGCCATTTGCAATGTTAGTCAAGCGTGATTTAGGGTCAGCAGAGAGGATTTCCATATATTTTTTTTTCAAATCGAATATGGGAATTTTTGCTTTAAACCCTATTTCTGGAGATCGGTGGAGAAGGTGCAGCCTGCAGCGAGGGTTTTAGTGGAATTGTGAAAAAGTTACAAGAGTGGAAAGATGAACAAAAAAATACTTGCTTTGCTCGCATTCTAAATACAAATATCATTGTTCATATCACATTGCTCTTGCCTCTCCCATTAGCTCAAAAAGAAAAAGCAAAATACAACATAAACCTCATTGCTACTCAAGTATGGCCTGGCATCAATTTTCATCACTCTGCGTACACGTTGAACCTACAAAGTAACTACTGAAGTATGGCATGTGGAAGGTCAATGGCAATAACCAGTCAGGTATTTGCTGGCAGAGATGGGAACGGCTGTGTGTACCAAAAGGATGTGGAGGTATGGGTTTTCGAAGTCTCCATGAATTTAACCTTGCTCTTCTTGCTAAGCAAGGCTGGAGGATGATTCAATATACAGAATTTCTTGCTACCTCCATCCTCAGAGCTCGATATTTTCGTTCTTCTGACTTCCTTCAGGCGCAGATGGGTCATAACCCTTCGTATGTGTGGAGAAGCATGATGGCTGGTAGATCGTTCCTTCATAAGGGTCTATCTCGAAAAATTGGCAATGGTAGGACCACAAGTGTATGGAATGACCCTTGGCTTCCAGATCAAGTAAATCCAAAAGTTTCCACCCCAGTTTCTCAAAACTCATCCATCTGTCTTGTTAGTGATCTCGTTAGCAATAATGGAGAGTGGAATGTGGAGCTTGTGGGACAAGTGTTTAATGACAGGGATAGAATGCTTATTTTATCTATTCCTAGAGAGAGGAAGCTAGGTAGTGATAAATGGTTCTGGCATCACGATAAGAGGGGTTTATTTACGATGAGAAGGGCTTACACTGAACTGGTGAAGGTTTCCCAAAAGAACAGGTAGAAGAAGATCATGTTAGATGGCACAAACTGTGGAATATGAAAGTTCCACCCAAGATTAAAAATTGTCTTTGGCATGGTCTATCTTCCTGTTTACCAACGGTTAACAACCTCATTCATAGGCAGGCTGCAATTATTCCTATCTGTCCAGTTTGTCTTACTCAAGGGGAAGATGAGACTCATGTTTTCATTCAATGTTCTTTTGCTCAAGAGGTATGGTATCGTTTTTTTGGTGATAGATGAATGGGTAGGATAGCATGTTTTAGTCGTTGGTTCTGGGCTTTGTTGGTTTTTGTGCAGGAGGATAACTTGGTTGAGCAGTGTTTTGTTTTGTGGAGCTTATGGAAAAATCGAAACTCTATGCTGTGGGAGAAGAAGCGAGAGACGGTGGAAGTTCTTCTTCGTCTGACTCAGTTGGAAATTACCCAGTGGCAAACGGCTCAGATGCAGAAAAATTGTGGTATTTCAGCCCCCGGGTTGCCTGACGTTAAGTGGAAAGGTCCAAAGGAAGGTGATTTGGTTTGCAACGTGGATGTTGGTTGTTTTAATCAACTCGGGTATAGCTCCTATGGGTTTCTTATCAAAGACCATAAGGGTGCTTGTATTGCAGCGAAGCATGCAATGTTCATAGGGTGTTATGAAGTTCACGTAGCTGAGGCTCTTGTGGTAAAGGAGGCATTGAGTTGGCTGAAGCATAATCACTTTTCAAATGTTTGTGTCCAGACATATTGCATCTTGGTCTCTAAGGCCGTGACAGAAGATTGTATTGGTGTGTCTTATTTTGATGATATTATTGTGGCTTGTAAACTTTTATTAAAAGCTTTGGAAGGTTGTTCTGTAGCTTTTGTTAGACGAACTGCGAATATGGCTGTCCATCATCTTGCTAAGGCGGTTAGTTCTAAGTCTGTTCGTGGAGAGTGGTCTGGTCCACCTCCTTTCCTTATTGATGTTTTAACTATTGATTTTAGTTCTTAATGAATTGTTTCTATTTCAAAAAAAAAAAGAACTGCCAGTACAGAAAACCCCCCGAAAAATGAAAACTTGAAAAAGGAAGCCAGACATGAAGCTTTCTCATGCATATTTGCAAAGGTGGTTAAGATCAGCAGGCCCGAGATAGCCCGGTGATCCTAAAAGTTGATTATTTTCGGTTCGAAGAAACCATCCTACAGCCTCAAAAAGTGCGCATAAATAAAGCTTGAACTGAGTGAAATGAACTGATAAGAGAAGGATCAGATTTGGCTTTTCTCATACTGAACAAGAGAGAAATACCACTTAAATAGCTGCAACTAAGAGCTGCCAAGAAACCAAGGAATAACCTCGATTCACTGACCGCAGAACACTGCCCCGCCATTAAAAATGGTATCTCTGCAAGTTCCATATCATCATAGCCCCGCCATTCGGTATTTCATATACTAGGAACAAAGATGAGTGCGTTTATATATATATATATATATATATATATATTATTTTCTTTCTTTCAAGGGCTGTTGGTACCCATGAGAATGGAAGAAATCATAAGCTCCACTAGCCACCAGAAAAGGAGGAGTCAACCGCCCTCAGAACCCATCCTCCTCCCTGAGAGCAAAGCCACATTCTTTAATCTCATTATCCACTCTCCACATCCCATCTGTGCTTCTAGTTGTTGTTGTTGTTATTGCTGATGTTGTTGTCAAGCACTTGGATTGCAACTATTGGAAATAAGAAGAAGTGAATACAAAAGAAAATGATTAAGAAATAAAACAAGGAAAGATATTCAAGGCTGATTTTTATTGATTTCGAAACTGAACTGATTACAGCTTTTCTTCACATCAGCAAACAAAATAAACAGAGAATAAATAGGCCTCAACTCCTAACAAACTTCTAGAAACTCACTGCAACTACTCCTCAAATCATGGACCATTATTTCAGGGTGTTGAAATCTTGGGGTCACGTTGGCATTATCTTCATGTTGGCAGATTGAAGTTTGAATCATTCTTCCAACAACCCGTCTTGATTCAAACTCACATATGCTAAGCTTTTTCCTCAGACACACAAACTTAGCATAAGGCAAACCTTTAGTGAAGATGTCAACAACTTGATCTACAGAACTGCAAAACTTGAGTTCAATCTCCCCTTTTGCAACCAATTCTCTAATAAAATGGTGCTTAATCTCAATATGTTTTGCCCTCCCATGGAATACTGGATTTTTGGTCATTGCTATTGCAGAACTACTATCACTTAATATCTCGGTCACCCCCTCTTGCTTCATACTCAAATCACATAATAACTTTCTTATCCAAATTGCTTCACATGATGCTGCTCCACCTGCCACATATTCTGCCTCACAAGTAGATAGTGCAACAGTTGGTTGTTTTTTGGATTTCTAGCTCACCATTCCTGAACCAAGTGAAAAACAGAACCCCGTGGTGCTTTTCCTGTCATCCAATGATCCGGCCCAATCGCTATCGGTATACCCACGCAGCTGGAAGTTACTTGACCGACCATACCATATTCCCAAATCCAAAGTTCCAACAATGTATCTTAATATCCTCTTAGCCACTCCATAGTGATGCTTTGTAGGTTTGTGCATGAACCTTGATACTAAACCTACAGCAAACACTATGTTTGGCCTAGTGTGTGTCAAATAAATCAGCCCACCAACAAGACTTCGAAACTTGTGACTTTCAGCAGCTCCCATTCCATCCTTTTCTTATAACTTCTCATTACAATTCAAAGGCGTTTCTACAGATTTACAATTGCTCATCATGAATCTTTTTAAAAGATCCATGGCATATCTCCTTTGAATAATAAAAATGCCATCTTCAACTTGCTTGATCTCCATCCCTAGAAAGTAATGGAGTTTGCCCAAGTCTATCATCTCAAACTTCTCCATTATCTGTTTTTTTAAATCAGCAACTAGAAAATCATTAGTTCCCACATAAATCATATCGTCCACATAGATACTTACCAGCAAGAAGTCCTTCTCGCCATAGTACTTGATGTACACAGTGGGCTTATTTTCACTTCTGCTGAAACCATACTCTAAGAAGTAACTGTCAATCTTCAAGTACCAGGCTATAGGCGCCTCTTTCAACCTATAAAGAGCCTTTTTAAGCTTGTAAACTTTGTGTAAATGTTGCTGAATTTCAAATCCTTCAGGTTGCTTAACATAGAATTCTTCAAACAAATCCCCATTCAAGAAGGCCGACTTGACATCAAATTGATAAACACACAAATTCATGAAGGCTGCCATTGAGAGAACTATTCGAATGGTCTCAAATCTCGCCACAAGAGAGAAAGTTTCTTCAAAATCAATTCCTTCCTTTTGTGAGTAGCCTTTCACCACCAATCTAGCTTTATGCTTCTGTAAAGTACCATCTGAATTGTACTTTGATTTGAACGCCCATTTAAGTCCAATGGCTTTCTTGTTGGCTGGAAGATCAACCAGCTCCCATGTCTTATTTCTTTCGATGGCTGTTATCTCCTCTTCCATTGCTTGTCTCCATTCCTCTTTTTCTGCGGCTTCTTCATAGGTTCTAGGATTAGATACATAAAGAGCAAATGTGCATTCATACATTTCTCTTAATGATCTGAATTTTCTCGGAGAGGTTTCATCATCTTCTGTTGTATCATCAGCTGCACGTCTTGGAGATGTTGAGCTACTGCTTTGTTGTGAAGAAGCTCTGCTAATAGTGACACGAGAATTGGAGCTGCTACTTGGTTGTCCCGTACTGTTGGATTCTACAACTGAATTTGTATTTCATACTTGGACTTCAACTTCTTCATCATTTGCATCACCATCATCTGGTTGATGTGTACCAGTCTCTTTTCCTTTGTTCTTCCAATCCCAGCTCTTGTCTTCATTGAAAATTATATTTCTGCTCACTAAAATCTTACAACTTGATGGGTTATACAATCTATAAGCCTTGGATTGTGAACAATATCCAAGGAAAATACATTTTTCAGATTTTTTATCAATTTTGTGCCTATCCTGAGCATTTTTCATTACATATGCAACACTCCCAAATATTTTTAAATTCCCAACTGAAGGTTTATTACCTATCCAAGCTTCATATGGTGTCATGTTCTCTACGGCTTTTGTAGGTGACAGGTTTAAAAGATAAGCAGTAGTGGTGATGCCTTCTGCCCAAAATGAATCAGGAAAGTTCTTCGATTTTAACATGCTCTTGGCCATTTCAACGAGAGTCCTGTTCTTCCTCTCAGCTATGCCGTTCTACTCTAGTGTGTAAGGAGCTATAAGCTCCCTATGAATGCCATTTTTCTCACAAAATTTAATGAAATTCGTTGACAAAAACTCTCCTCCCCGATTTGTCCTTAATGTCTTTAAATATTTTCCACTTTGCTTTTCTACTAATGCTTTGAATTTAACAAAGTGGTCAAATGTTTTAGATTTGAATTTAAGGAAGTAAACCCATATCATTCTACTGTAATCATCAATAAGCAGTAGAAAATACTTACTTACTCCCAAGGATTCTGTTCTCATCAGCCCGCATAGATCTGCATGCACCAATTCTAGAGGTTCAGAGGCTCTCCAAGCTTGTTCAACAGGAAACGATATCTTGTTGTGCTTCCCATAAATGCATCCCTCGCACACACCATGCACCCCTTCAATCTGAGGTATTCCATTCACCATACTTTTCTGGGATAACAGCTTTAAGCTATTTAAATTTAAATGACCATATCTAAGATGCCATAGATGAGAGGCATTCTTAGACAAGGCTATCATGGCTTGGTGTTCGATTTTATTAACGACATGGGGAAACATATGATTCTCAGCCATCTCTACTCGAATCAGAACATGATTAGTGCTTTTCTCAGAGATTATGCATTCAATTCCTTCAAACAAAAGAGAATAACCACTAGCCATGAGCTGACCAACACTGAGTAGATTATGTGCTAATTATGGTGCATAAAGAACATTAGAAATCAGTTTCACTTTACCGGACTCAGTCTTTATTTCTACCATGCCTTTTCCTTCCACATGTATTTTCTTGTTATTTCCCAACCGGATGACTTTCTTGTGAGTCTCATCTAACTTGTTGAACATGTCCATGATACCAGTCATATGATTCGAACAACCGCTGTCTATGAACCACACGGTCTCCTTCTCTTTGTCATGTTCAACGAGAGCCATAAAGAGATAGTTCTCTTCTTTCGCTTCAGTGGCAGCCTTCTCAGCATATCCGGCCTGACCGTCCTTATAGTCTCTTACCAGATGTCCTTGCTTACCACAAGTGTAACACCTTCTCATTTCAATCCATCCTCTGCCTCTACCTCTGCCTCTTAATCCTCTTCCTCTTCCTTTTCCAGGTGTGCTTTTGCCTTCTGCAGACTCATTGCTTGCCTTGGCTTGAAATGCCTTCTCCTCAAACTTCATCATGAATCTGTTCATTCGATGCTCATGAGCCAAGAGTGAGCCCATTAATGCATCAAATGTGAGAACTTCCAGATCATTAGCCTCCTCAATTGCTGCCACGACACGGTCATAACGTTGTGTCAAGCTAAATGATTTCCTTATATAATCCTACTTATCCTAAATGCTTTCTTGAGTTACTCGTTGCACTTTATTTAAATGTTCTTATGAAATCAATATAATCAAGCCGGATCACTTTTACATATTACTAGGGCCACAAAACCTATGATATTAAGCTATCCACGGATATAAGTCCTGCAAATTTTTTGCTTAGGGTTTTCGACATGTTTTCGGCCCTGGAAATGAAAACATATGTTAAGTATCTTATATCGTACAATACTCTTTATAATGGCTTGCATAATGCTCATTTCGCAAATTAATTTTGAGACCGAATTAAAACGAAATTTATTTAGTTCATTTTAATATTTGGAGACCTGCTAATATTTGCTTCTATTGATGGATCTTTCTATTATGTTATATTTCTTGAACATTAATTATAGCAAGTATTGTTGGATATATCTTATTAAGTTTAAATCTGAAAGTTTGAGCACCTTTATTAAGTTTCAAAGTGTGGTTGAGAAATTCTTTGAGAGACCCATCGAGCAATTTCAATTCGACTGGGGTAGGGAATATCAAGCTTTCACAATTTAAAATAAGAAAGAAATCCAAACTCCAAGCAGAAACTTAGCATTTCACAAACTTATCATTGGTTGGTAGATCACCACAACCAAAATAAGATAAAGCAGCCCAGGCAAAACCAAAATAACCAGAAAAGAGAGTTCAACAACAGGAGGAACTCTGCAAACAACGCAGTGCAACAACAAACAAAACCAGATCATCACAAGGTAAAAACAACCCAAAAAAACAACCCAGAAAAGCAAATCTGAAAACGAAGGAAAGAACATATCATTTCCTTCATTAAAGATAAATTTTATTTCCCTCATCGCTTACTTTTCTCTAAATAAAGGCTTAGAGTGGGAGTGGGTTAACGACCACAGATTCAATGGTATCCTTCAGATGCGATGAGTGTGTATAGCAATCAACACTCTTGTAAATGAAATAAGTGACTCGTGCATGGTTCACATAATGCTTCAGCAACAATCTTGAAACTTCCTTGGGCTTCTTGCAATACTCTTCATTTATATCTTTCCATTTATTGTCGCACATTTTCTCAATCCCTTCAATTGCTTCCTCTTTTGACACACCGTACTGTTTCATGTAGCATTGCACTCCTAAATTACAATCTCCACTCTCTTTCGTATTCTCAACCTATAAAAAAAGTATTGTAGTATGGTTAATTAGGAATTCGCAGTATCTACAAAAACTAAGATAACAAGTATGTGTTAATACCTCGTAACCATGGGGCCTTATGTCATTCTTCAAACGACCAATAAATTTGACAGCGTCAAATAATTTAGGATTACTTATCATCCAATCATAATCCTTCACCCCAACTTCTTCAACTCCAATCAAGGTTCCAGCTGGAAGTATGTCGAAAGTACTTGTAATTAATCCATTTTCCACGTATTCATCAAATGATGGAACATGCTTATCCTCAAGTATCCATTTTGCCTCTTGACAATAGCATTTCATGACTTTTTCGAACTACAATAAAAGTTGCAATATAAACAAACAAGTAAATTGTTGACTTGCATTTAATAATTTATGTTAATAAAACGAATTAAATCCAATGCAATAATCATTTTCAATCCCTTTGAACAACCTTCACAGTAACAGACCATAGTATATGCAACGTACAAAAAACTGATTAAAAAAAAAAAAAGAGAGCAGAGGCGGAGCTACATGGTGGCCCAAGGAGACCACCGCCGGCCTCGAAAAAGTAGTATTAATCCCTAACGTTTATGGGATTATATCTTGGGTTTTTCTTTTTTTGGTGTAATTTTACAAAAAAAAAAAAAAGAAATTTAGTGTTACAGTAAAATTGTTTATCATTTTAGTGTCAGAAAAAGGATAATATTTATGCCGTTCAATGTCAGTATAAAACCCACTGGAAGAAAAGTAGAATCATGCTGAAAAACGGCAATTATAGTTGCCGTTTTTAATACATCAAAATATTATAAGAATTTTATTATAATTATTATATTCTTACCTAAAAATAATACAATATTCACTTCAAATTATATTTTTCATATAAAAAATAATACGCATTTATTTTTCGTCTCCTAAATATGACTTTTTACTTTTTGAAATAATCACTTCTTTTTTAGTCTCCTAAGTAAATCCAATAACGTTTTTTTTTTTTACTTTTATAGATGTTATTTATATTTAATGTTTTATTACCTAAATAAAACATTTATTTCATTAAAATAAGAAGATAAATGAAATTATTTATTTACCTGCTCCTTCGCCACATAGGTTTTTTGGCGGATTCCTTCATTTTCATCATTCTCTGTTTCGCGATAAAGATTCAAAATAGCTTTGTAAAGAACTTTCATGTAATCTGGTAGTTCATCCATGGCATCCATTGAGGACCTGAATTTGAAGGAAACTAAATTCTTAGGGATTAAAGTATTTCAGCAACCATCAACTTTCTTATGTAACCATCTTTTATTTTGGCCTAATACATAAATTACCTGCTAAATTTGAAATAAATAATATATCTTATATCTACATTTTGAATATTTTTAATTCACCCTTTAAAAAAATAATAACCATAATAACTATTCCTTCCGTTTTTTTTATCTGTCAATTTTGAGTGAAATCTATATTATATTTATCTGTTACTTTTAAACTTTTAATGCAATTTAATTTGTATTTTCAATTTATTTTTCTTTTTCAATAAAATTAGAACCAATCAGATTTGATAATTTAATATTAATCATGTAATTTAATATTAAATTTAAGTCTATTTATTATTTCTTAATTTTGATAAAAATAATAAAAGTGACTAATAAAAAAAAATGAAAGGAGTAACCAAAACAAGTTGATACAAATGCATTGGTTGGTGTCACTTCAGCAGCCAAAAACAAAGCACTTCATTTCACACATGGGTAGAACGTTGGACGCAAGCAATACTTCATGTTAGCCTTTTAGATTAGTACGATGATTAATTTTTATGGTTATTGATTATTTATAGGATAAATTAAAAAAAAAAAATTGAAAGTATAGATGAAATATGTTATTTTTTTACATGAGTATTTTATGTATTAAGCATTTTTTTTAAAAAATGTATTTTTTTTAATTTTTATATCGTTATAATATCTAATTATAACTATAAATATCATTAGGAAAGATCAAACTTAAGACCTACCACATCTATATTGGACACCAAACCAACTCTTTATACGTAAAAATATAAATGAAAAAAAAAGATGGCAGAGAATATCAACAAACCTCTGAATAACATTTGTAAGAAGATTGAGCTCATCGATATAACCATATGAATCGTATGTATCATTAACAACCGATACCATTTCTGTATACTTAGTTCCCATTGCTCGAGCAAAAGAATACTGAGGCTCAGATAGACTTCCAAGTATCCAAAAATAGCATTCCATAATTCTATCTCTTGCATAAGGAAGGTTTTCAGGAAGATTTATGTCTTTCCACCACCTGGAATTATAAACACACACAAATGGTTACCATTATATATTTATATATTTCTTTTTAAACACGTTGAATGCACAAAACTTACTTGAGGACTGATGATATCTCTTTCTTGTATAATAATTGTGATCGATTAAAATCCAACTTGGCAAACTTGAGGAGAATTTCATTTGGAAACTCTTCTTGTTCATAAAATGATATATATTTCAAAGCTTTAGTTCTTTCCACTTCATGGTGGAATGGCAGAAAGAGAGCATCCTTAATATGTTTAAAAAGATGAGGCCTTGATTTTTCTGCTAGGATCTCAAGATGTTCCTTTGTAAAAATAAGGGCTTCATCTAATATATCTTGTTGGGGACCGCCAAGCATCCCTTTAACTCCACATTAGTATGATATTGTCCGCTTTGGGCCAAGCCCTCACGGATTTGTTTTTGAGCTCCTCCCAAAAGGCCTCATACTAATGGAGTTAGGTGGACACACTTATATTCAAGGTGTTTCTCCCTTAATTTTCCAATGTGGGATGTGGGACTTGGATTGTACCCCAACAATCCTCCCCTCAAACCAAGGACCACACAACACGTGGTCTCTCCTCTAGCGATAATCTATTTTCCAATCGCGAGGACTTACCGAGGGCCTCCCACAGCTTATGTCCTCCCCTCGAGCGATAATTCATTTGATCCGTCAAATCATCTTGCACCGCCGTTCTCAACCAACGGGACACGCCGCCTGGCCACCACAATACCAGGAAGACTTTCGACGCAAGGCACCAAACACGAATCTCCAATCGCACGAACAAACCGAGAACATCCCACACAATGCAGTCCACCATTGGCTCCATCTCCGAACCAGTCTCTGATACCACTTGTTAGGGACCGCCAAGCATCCCCTTAACTCCACATTAGTATGATATTGTCCGCTTTGGGCCAAGCCCTCACGGATTTGTTTTTGAGCTCCTCCCAAAAGGCCTCATACTAATGGAGTTAGGTGGACACACTTATATTCAAGGTGTTTCTCCCTTAATTTTCCAATGTGGGATGTGGGACTTGGATTGTACCCCAACATATCTTCCCCATGAAAACTCAAAAAGGTTGCTTCATATAAGCTAAGAAGACCTTTCACATCGCTACCAATGCTTTTTTTAAACTCTCCATCACTGTTCTTGAATTTTTTGAACACATCTGCATTTAATATTTTAGAATTTAGATAATGTCATTAATTTAACTGAATATAAACACACACACACACACATATGTAAAAGCTTTTATTACCGGATGACATATTATATCCATATTGTCGTAAAATACGAAATAAGAGTGCAAGAGTGTAGATATCATAGTCATTGTGTTGATAGAGATTTTGAACTGAAGTGAATATGTGATTGAGTTGGTTCTCAATTTCAGTTTCAAAATGATAGAATAAACCAAGGCGGCATATCAAATTGATCAAGTCAATGTTTTCACTTAAATTTTTTGTTGATTCCATTAACATATCTTTCACTTTTTCTTTCAGCACCTCTACCTCTTGAGTATAGTATTCAAACTCCTATGAAAAACAAGAAATGAAATAGATGTCAACTTAATAAAATCAATTAAAAAAATGGTGCATGAGAAAATTAATTTAAAAAAGCAAAATGAAACAAACTATATTAATCTCACAGAATCTGAAGAGGAAAATAAATCAAAATCATAATTCCACAAGCTTGGTGGAAAAGCTGGAATTGGACGAGAAACGTTTTGCTGATCTTGTGATGCCATTTTTAGAAGAAAATGAACAAGTGAACTTTTGGTATAGAGCAAACCCATAAGAGGCGGTATTTATAGAAATAAAGCCAGGGCTTCATTTGCCCACCGAAATGGAATTTTTTCTTTGGTCAAAGATGCAAATCAATTCTTAAAGTTTGGTAAAAAGTGTAATTTAAATCCTAAAGTTTTATTTTGTACAATATTATTTATAATATTTCAAAATTGGGACAATTTGACCCTTGAAATGACCGTTAGCGCTCGAGGATTTAACATGTGACACTCAACAATTGTACTAATTTTTTTAAGAGTTAAATTGCTCCGATTTTCAAATTTCAAGGGTGACATTGCACCAAATCAAATTGTAAGGACTATATTGCCTTTTTTGCTAAACATTAGGGACTAAATTGCACCTTCAACCTTTTTCTTATTTCAGTTATACGAACATGTTAAAAACTCAATGGTATATCCACTGGTAACTCTTTTCTCTCTTTTTATAATACATTCGGTATTTAAAGTTCATTAATCTGATTAATTTAAATTAAATTAATAGTAAAATCACTTTAAATAAATTAATCGAAAAATTATGAAGCATTTATAAATATTTAAAAGAAAACGTATTTTTTTTCTTTTATAAATAATAACAGAACTGGATATCCGGACTCCCTCGATTAGTTCATTACTTAAGTTATCCGGTTAGCTAGGATCCGAGCTGATGCTCCAATAGTGTCATTTTAAGAAGTTATATTTGGACAAGAACTCGTAATTACCTAAAGTGGGTAGAACTCATTTTTCGGAAACCTAATTTAGCTTTCTGATCAGATTATATATCTTCTTCAAAGGGAGTTCTATGGATATTAGGAATCCTTTCTAGTTAGGAAACCGAATCCTAACCAAAATAGGATTCTTATCCCTATAAATAGGCATGATATCAGGTACTTTTCTTTTTTTATTAATTTTACTCGCAAATACGTTTTTTTAAAGATTTTTACTGACTTGATCGTCGCAGATTTCGCTCGTCGAAAATTTTACTGGAGTTTTTTGTTTTCAGGTATTTTAGAAGCTATGAAGAGCACTATTAATCAAATCGGATCCAAATAACAACCCAGTAAAACCGAACTATTATCAATAAATAATGTTCCATGCAAATTTAAGTTATTTGAATAACCGTGAATTTCATACACTAGATAATTTATATGATTTCGTATACTATTCGTATTTAAATTATCTGGGAATACGCTAAATTATTTCGTATACGATTTCTGTTGATAGCCAAATTTGACTATCCAACTTTTGAAAAATGTCACCTATCTAGCAGCACTAATAGTGTCCAATCAACTCCTTTCAAAAAAAAAAAAAAATAGTGTCCAATCAACACGCTACACGCCAGCAAAATTTTCTCCTAATCGTCGATTTAGTAAACAAATAATTAAAAAAGTGGATTTTGACAACTTGTGTGGCAGAAATTAAAAAAATAAAATAAAAGATTAAAAAAATCTTCCTCTCTCTCTTGCCTCCTTTCTTCGTTTTCTTCATTTCTCTCTCTTCTCGTGTACTTCTTTTTCAATATTTTTTGTCCACTATTTAACAAATTAAATAAGAAATTTTTTCCCTTTTCAAGTTGAAAATGCCCATCTAAATATTTTAATTTCTTGTAATTTTTCATTTTTTGTTGTTTTCTATGATTTTAATTAGCTATAAGCTATAAATTTTATTGGCTTTTGTCCAATTTTGCAAACTCTGATTTTGAATTCTTGTCTTTTCGTGTTATTCTTTTTTTTTCTTGAAAAATCGTCTGATTATATGACACACTAGAAAATTGAATTCTTAATCGTCTTTACTTTTTATTAAATTTAATTTTCAACAAAATTAAAAAAAAATCTTTTTAACCCATAGATTAATCAAGAAATCCATTTCAATAGAAGTTCAAAATACTCGATAAATCCAACCTTTTTACACCTAAATTTGAAGCAGTATTAAAAACATATAAAAAAAAGTGATCCAAAATCCATTAATTAGAGGCTAAATTTACCTACTCCGTTGACTTAATTATTCAACCTTCACAATCAAGTTTTTAGCTTTTCAATCATTGTTTTTGCTTTGATAGCAAAATTAAAACACCCGAGGCGTTGCCATTTGCAATGTTAGTCAAGCGTGATTTAGGGTCAGCAGAGAGGATTTCCATATATTTTTTTTTCAAATCGAATATGGGAATTTTTGCTTTAAACCCTATTTCTGGAGATCGGTGGAGAAGGTGCAGCCTGCAGCGAGGGTTTTAGTGGAATTGTGAAAAAGTTACAAGAGTGGAAAGATGAACAAAAAAATACTTGCTTTGCTCGCATTCTAAATACAAATATCATTGTTCATATCACATTGCTCTTGCCTCTCCCATTAGCTCAAAAAGAAAAAGCAAAATACAACATAAACCTCATTGCTACTCAAGTATGGCCTGGCATCAATTTTCATCACTCTGCGTACACGTTGAACCTACAAAGTAACTACTGAAGTATGGCATGTGGAAGGTCAATGGCAATAACCAGTCAGGTATTTGCTGGCAGAGATGGGAACGGCTGTGTGTACCAAAAGGATGTGGAGGTATGGGTTTTCGAAGTCTCCATGAATTTAACCTTGCTCTTCTTGCTAAGCAAGGCTGGAGGATGATTCAATATACAGAATTTCTTGCTACCTCCATCCTCAGAGCTCGATATTTTCGTTCTTCTGACTTCCTTCAGGCGCAGATGGGTCATAACCCTTCGTATGTGTGGAGAAGCATGATGGCTGGTAGATCGTTCCTTCATAAGGGTCTATCTCGAAAAATTGGCAATGGTAGGACCACAAGTGTATGGAATGACCCTTGGCTTCCAGATCAAGTAAATCCAAAAGTTTCCACCCCAGTTTCTCAAAACTCATCCATCTGTCTTGTTAGTGATCTCGTTAGCAATAATGGAGAGTGGAATGTGGAGCTTGTGGGACAAGTGTTTAATGACAGGGATAGAATGCTTATTTTATCTATTCCTAGAGAGAGGAAGCTAGGTAGTGATAAATGGTTCTGGCATCACGATAAGAGGGGTTTATTTACGATGAGAAGGGCTTACACTGAACTGGTGAAGGTTTCCCAAAAGAACAGGTAGAAGAAGATCATGTTAGATGGCACAAACTGTGGAATATGAAAGTTCCACCCAAGATTAAAAATTGTCTTTGGCATGGTCTATCTTCCTGTTTACCAACGGTTAACAACCTCATTCATAGGCAGGCTGCAATTATTCCTATCTGTCCAGTTTGTCTTACTCAAGGGGAAGATGAGACTCATGTTTTCATTCAATGTTCTTTTGCTCAAGAGGTATGGTATCGTTTTTTTGGTGATAGATGAATGGGTAGGATAGCATGTTTTAGTCGTTGGTTCTGGGCTTTGTTGGTTTCTGTGCAGGAGGATAACTTGGTTGAGCAGTGTTTTGTTTTGTGGAGCTTATGGAAAAATCGAAACTCTGTGCTGTGGGAGAAGAAGCGAGAGACGGTGGAAGTTCTTCTTCGTCTGACTCGTTTGGAAATTACCCAGTGGCAAACGGCTCAAATGCAGAAAAATTGTGGTATTTCAGCCCCCGAGTTGCCTGACGTTAAGTGGAAAGGTCCAAAGGAAGGTGATTTGGTTTGCAACATGGATGCTGGTTGTTTTAATCAACTCGGGTATAGCTCCTATGGGTTTCTTATCAAAGACCATAAGGGTGCTTGTATTGCAGCGAAGCATGCAGCATTCATAGGGTGTTATGAAGTTCACGTAGCTGAGGCTCTTGCGATAAAGGAGGCATTGAGTTGGCTGAAGCATAATCATTTTTCAAATGTTTGTGTCCAGACATATTGCATCTTGGTCTCTAAGGCCGTGACTAAAGATTGTATTGGTGTGTCTTATTTTGATGATATTATTGTGGCTTGTAAACTTTTATTAAAAGCTTTGGAAGGTTGTTCTGTAGCTTTTGTTAGACGAACTGCGAATATGGTTGTCCATCATCTTGCTAAGGCGGTCAGTTCTAAGTCTGTTCGTGGAGAGTGGTCTGGTCCACCTCCTTTGCTTATTGATGTTTTAACTGTTGATTTTAGTTCTTAATGAATTGTTTCTATTTCAAAAAAAGAACTCCTAGTACAGAAAACCCCCTGAAAAATGAAAACTTGAAAAAGGAAGCCAGATATGAAGCTTTCTCATGCATATTTGCAAAGCTGGTTAAGATCAGCAGGCCCGAGATAGCTCGGTGATCCTAAAAGTTGATTATTTTCAATTCGAAGAAACCATCCTACAGCCTCAAAAAGTGCGCATAAATAAAGCTTGAACTGAGTGAAATGAACTGATAAAAGAAGGTTCATATTTGGCTTTTCTCATACTGAACAAGAGAGAAATACCACTCAAATAGCTGCAACTAAGAGCTGCCAAGAAACCAAGGAATAACCTCGATTCACTGACCTCAGAACACTGCCCCGCCATTAAAAATGGTATCTTTGCAAGTTCCATATCATCATAGCCCCGCCATTCGGTATTCATATACTAGGAACAAAGATGAGTGTGTTTATATATATATATATATATATATATATATATATATATATATTATTTTCTTTCTTTTAATGGCTGTTGGTACCCATGAGAATGGAAGAAATCATAAGCTCTACTAGCCACCAGAAAAGGAGGAGTCAAACGCCCTCAGAACCCATCCTCCTCCCTGAGAGCAAAGCCTCATTCTTTAATCTCATTATCCACTCTCCACATCCCATCTGTGCTTCTAGTTGTTGTTGTTGTTATTGCTGATGTTGTTGTCAAGCACTCGGATTGCAACTATTGGAAATAAGAAGAAGTGAATACAAAAGAAAATGATTAAGAAATAAAACAAAAGATATTCAAGGCTGAT